>RJWK010016342.1:0-35431 GCA_004363435.1 Platanista minor | reverse complement strand
GCATGTGGGATCTTCCCAGACCGGGGCACGAACCCGTGTCCCCTGCATCAGCAGGCGGACTCTCAACCACTGCACCACCAGGAAAGCCCTATTTCATTAATTTCTGCTCTGATCTTTATGATTTCTTTCCTTCTGCTAACTTTGGGTTTTGTTTGTTCTTCTTTCTCTCCTCTGTTTAGGTGTAAGGTTAGATTGTTTACTTAAGATTTTTCTTGTTTCTTGAGGTAGGCTTGTATAGCTATAAACTTCCCTCTTAGAACTGCTTTTGCTACATCCCTTAGGTTTTCGATCGTCGTGTTTTCATTGACATTTTTTTTCTAGGTATTTTTTGATTTCCTTTTTGATTTCTTCAGTGATCTCTTGGTTATTTAGTAACGTATTGTTTAGCCTCCATGTATTTGTGTGTTTTACATTTTTTCCCCTATAATTCATTTCCAATCTCATAGCATTGTCGTCAGAAAAGATACTTGATATGACTTCAATTTTTTTAAATTTACTGAGGCTTGATGTGTGACACAAGATGTGATCTATCCTGGAGGATGTTCCATGCACACTTGAGAAGAATGTGTAATCTGCTGTTTTTGGATGGAATGTCCTATAAATATCAATTAAATCTATCTGGTCTGTTGTGTCATTTAAAGCTTCTGTTTCCTTATTTATTTTCATTTTCGATGATCTGTCTGTCCATTGGTGTAAGTGAGGTGTTAAAGTCTCCCACTCTTATTGTGTTACTCTCGATCTCCTCTTTTATAGCTGTTAGCAGTTGCCTTATGTATTGAGGTGCTCCTATGTTGTGTGCATACATATTTATAATTGTTATATCTTCTTTTTGGATTGATCCCTTGATAATTATGTACTGTCCTTCCTTGTCTCTTGTAACATTCTTTTTTTTTGTTTTTTTTGCGGTACGCGGGCCTCTCACTGTTGTGGCCTCTCCCATCGCGGGGCACAGGCTCCAGATGCGCAGGCTCAGGGGCCATGGCTCACGGGCCTAGCCGCTCCGCGGCATGTGGGATCTTTCCAGACCGAGGCACAAACCCGCGTCCCCTGCATCAGCAGGTGTACTCTCAACCACTGCACCACCAGGGAAGCCCTCTTGTAACATTCTTTATTAAAAGTCTATTTTATCTGATATGAGTATTGCTGCTCCAGCTTTCTTTTGATTTCCATTTGCATGGAATATCTTTTTCCATCCCCTCACTTTCAGTCTGTATGTGGCCCTAGGTCTGAACTGGGTCTCTTGTAGACAGCATATATATGGGTCTTGTTTTCGTATCCATTCAGCAAGCATGTGTCTTTTGGTTGGAGCTTTCAATTCATTCACATTTAAGGTATGTATGTTCCTATGACCATTTTCTTAATTGTTTTGGGTTTGTTTTTGTAGGTCCTTTTCTTCTCTTGTGTTTCCCAGTTAGAGAAGTTCCTTTATCACTTGTTGTAGAGCTGGTTTGGTGGTGCTGAATTCTCTTAGCCTTTGCTTGTCTGTAAAGCTTTTGATTTCTCCATCGAATCTGAATGAGATCCTTGCCAGGTAGAGTAATCTTGGTTGTAAGTTCTTCCCTTTCATTATTTTAAGTATATCATGCCACTCCCTTCTGGCTTGTATAGTTTCCGCTGAGAAATCAGCTGTTAACCTTATGGGAGTTCCCTTGTATGTTATTTGTCGTTTTTCCCTTGCTGCTTTCAATAACTTTTCTTTGTCTTTAATTTTTGTCAATTTGATTACTATGTGTCTCGGCGTGTTTCTCCTTGGGTTTATCCTGTATGGGACTCGCTGCACTTCCTGGACTTGGGTGGCTATTTCCTTTCCCATGTTAGGGAAGTTTTCGACTATAATCTCTTCAGGTATTTTCTTGAGTCCTTTCTCTCTCCCTTCTCTTTCTGGGACCCCTATAATGCGAATGTTGTCCCTAGGCTGTCTTCATTGCTTTTCATGCTTTTTTCTTTATTCTGTTCCGCAGCAGTGAATTCCACCATTCTGTCTTCCAGGTCACTTATCCATTCTTCTGCCCCAGTTATTCTGCTATTGATTCCTTCTAGTGTAGTTTTCATTTCAGTTATTTTATTGTTCATCGCTGTTTGTTTGTTCTTTAATTCTTTTAGTTCTTTGTGAAACATTTCTTGCATCTTCTCGATCTTTGCCTCCATTGTTTTTCTGAGGTCCTGGATCATCTTCACTATCGTTATTCTGAATTCTTTTTCTGGAAGGTTGCCTATCCCCACTTCATTTAGTTGTTTTTCTGGGGTTTTATCTTGTTCCTTCATCTGGTACATGGCCCTCTGCCTTTTCATCTTGTCTATCTTACTGTGAATGTGGGTTTTGTTCCACAGGCTGCAGGATTGTAGTTCTTCTTGCTTCTGCTGTCTGCCCTCTGGTGGATGAGGCTATCTAAGAGGCTTGATGGGAGGGACTGGTGGTGGGTGGAGCTGACTGTTGCTCTGGTGGGCAGAGCTCTGTAACACTTCAATCCACTTGACTTTTGATGGGTGGGGCTTGGTTCCCTCCCTGTTGGTTGTTTGGCCTGAGGCAACCCAACACTGGAGTCTACCTGGGCTCTTTGGTGGGGCTAATGACAGACTCTGGGAGGGCTCACGCCAAGGAGTACTTCCGAGAACTTCTGCTGTCAGTGTCTTTGTCCCCATGGTGAGCCACAGCCACCTCCGTCCCTCTGCAGGAGACCTTCCAACACTAGCAGGTAGGTCTGGTTCAGTCTCCCCTGGGGCCACTGCTCCTTCCCCTGGGTCCCGATGCGCAACTACTTTGTGTGTGCCCTCCAAGAGTGGAGTCTCTGTTTCCCCCAGTCCTGTCAAAGTCCTGCAATCAATTCCCACTAGCCTTCAAATTCTGATTCTCTAGGAATTCTTCCTCCCGTTACTGGACCCCCAGGTTGGGAAGCCTGACGTGGGGCTCAGAACCTTCACTCCATTGGGTGGACTTCTGTGGTATAAGTGTTCTCCAGTCTGTGAGTCACCCACCCAGCAGTTATGGGATTTGATTTTCCTGTGATTGCACCCCTCCTACCATCTCATTGTGGCTTCTCCTTTGTCTTTGGGTGTGGGGTATCTTTTTTGGTGAGTTCCAGTGTCTTCCTGTCGATGACTGTCCAGTAGCTAGTTGTGATTCTGGTGTCCTTGCAAGAGGGAGTGAGAGCACGTCCTTCTACTCCACCATCTTTTTGAGTTTAGTTTTTCAACACTCCTGTTTGTATTGACTCATTAAACTGAGAGGACATCAAAATTCTAGCCCAGTGGCCATCCTAGCATTTTGGTGTCTTGCAGAAACACGAAGGGAGCAAAAAGTTTGATTCACATGTAGTGTGCTTCTACATTCTAGACCTGAAAGACGTAATTTTCAGACTGTAGTCAGCTGTGTGTTCATTTACATATTTGGTAAGTGTCAAAGACTGGTTCTGATTACAATACGTTCCTTATAGAAATTCATTTAGTTAAAATTCCTGGACCCCCTGGTCATTCTCTGGCTTACCACCTTGTTTATTTCCTTCATGGCACTTGTCATGGCTTTTGTGATGATCCGTTTTTTAAAATTTCTTCTTGTTTGCTCCTCCCATTAATACTGTAAATTCTGAGTGATCACATATTTTACTCAGTGTTCAGCACAGTGTCTAAAACAGGAGGTGTGTAATCGATATGTTTCGAATGAATATGTCCAACTTTGAGCCATCTGTCTGACCAGCTTTCTCTGAGATACTAAATGTCACGATCCAGCATGTCTGCAGATTTATAATCATCTTCTGGAATGAGGTGTGTTGAAATGGCAGCAAACACTGGTTCTGAGCTTTAAGATATACCAGGTACTGTTCAAAGTACTTCACAAGTAGTATTATTCCCACTTTACAGATGAGGAAACTGATTTAAACCTACCCTGGCTCCAGGGTCCAGCCACTCAACTACTACATGTACGCGTTACTGAAATGAAAGCTGTCACTCACTTTTTCAGGTTATAAAAAGCAGGGTTTAGTACATAATACAATAGAATATTTTTCAGCCATAAAATGGAAAGAAGTACTGATTCATGCCACAACTTGGATAGAGCGTGAAAACATTATGCTAAGTGAAAGAAGCCAGACATAAAAGGTCATATATTATTGTGTGATTCCACTTATATTAAATATCCAGAATAGGGAAATTCTTAGAGACAGAGCAGATTAATGGTTGCCAGGGGTTGGAGGGAGAATGAGGGATAACTCTCAATGGGATACAAGGTTTCTTTTTGGGATGATGAACATATTTGGGAACTTGGCTGCACAACATTGAGTGTACTAATAGCTACTGATTATTCACTTTGAAACGGTTAATTTTATGTTATGTGAATTTCATCTTTATTTGGAAAAAAACCCAGGATTTAATGCTTGGCACTCACCAACTTTCACTGTTCCACCTTGAGGCTTTTCCACGAACAGGGTGGATAGCTGATTGTTGGCATTCTGCTTATCCTGCTCCTCCCCTGATGGTGATTCGCCAACAGACCATTCTAATGAGCAGAAAGGAGGAAAAGGATCATTTCAGGGCCAGGTTCTTCTTGGGCAGACTTACCTGGGTCTGTTGTTCTTGTCAACGCTGAAGCTTCTCTTTATCTAATTAACCTGGATAAATATAACATCTTTCTTTCTATCCACCTCCCCAACAGCCATCAGTAGAGAGTGACAGATTCCCATTCTTACAGGGATATCTCTTCCACGATGGGATCAAGGAACATTTTCTAATTCCTAGAAATAGCAAAACTTTTCAGGAAGGTTGTTACTCTTTCCTGGCAGCCACGTTTCCTTTGTTTCCCAATCCTGCCTGTCCCCTGATAAAGAATGGTGGGCAGGCTATGAAAGCAGTCCTCTCATTGTTTTTCCAGGTGACTGGCTATAATATAGGCCATGTCTATACAACATCTGAGTTGGAAGAGACTAAAGGGATGGATCAGTTTGCAGCTCAAGTGGGAAAGGTCAGACAAACAAGCCTGGCCTTGAATTTCTAGATGCCTCACTGTTGTATGACTAGATAATTCCATTAGGGTTGTATAGATGTGGCCATAGTTTGACAAGATGACCTGCAGGCACAGATTTCAAGAATTCTAGGAGCGTCTTGAAAGGGAAGGAAAAAACTAGAAAAACAGAAAGAAAAATAAACTCTTTGAGGCTTTCCCATGAAGACAGACAAGCTGGAAATGAAGTTTATTTTGCATTTTCTAGTTTGCACTCCAGGTGCTTAGAAGGTATTAATCAGCAGTCAACTCCAATGAAGAGGGTAGGAGAGAGAACGGTAGAAAGTTCCCCTGTCTCTGAGAACTGAATGAAGAGAAGTTGCGTTTTAGCCACTTAATAACTGGAAAAAAAATGCGTGGGTTGCCAACTCTCAACCTGTTAATGTTGCTTGAAAAGGAGGAAATGTAGATTTAGTTATTTTAGTTCCCATGTATCAATCATGCTTAGTATTTCTATTCATAGGCCATCATTTTCACAATGAAGTTAGGCAATGTAGTCACATGATTACACAATTTTAAAAAATACCCAAATTGATGTTAAAATTTTATGTTGTGTGTAATTGTAATAGTCATAGTAATAGCAAATAGTGGCCATTAATGTTTGGAACAAGAGGACAAGGATTTTTTTTGTTTTCTTCATTTCCATATCTGCGTCTGCAAAAGTGCCTGGCCCATAAGACTCCCATAGCAGGATAATAGTAGGCCCTCAAACAAATTTGTTGAATGAATAAATGAACGAATAAATAAAAAAACCATCCAGAATTGTGGCTCCATGCAGAATTTGGAGGTGTTCTTTCAACTGTATGTAAATTTCCATAAAAATATGAATTATTATCTAATGTCGATACATCCCAGGAACGGCGATTTTAAAAGTCTCTTCATCTCTGTGTATTTGCCAAATGTTAAAAATGATAGTGATAATGAAACAAATGAACCTGTGGTATATGTGGCTAGATTCCTGAATTTATGTGTGTGTATCATGCAAAATTAATTGTTTCTCAATGCATTAGTTTTCTAGTTAGAGGAATGTAATAAGAGGTTGCTATAAAAGCTACAAACTGAATAAAACCAAGATTAGAATCAAATACAGCTTCAAGAAATGAAGTCATTAGTGATTACTATATTAGGATGAGGTCGGGACACCTTGTTTCTGCTGTGTGCTCACCTGAATCTTTTCTTTCCAGGGCCCAACTACCCGAACCTGAAAGGAAAGCGTGATTTAGATGATACAAGGGGTAGGGGGAGAAAATGGAGTGCTGACTTCAACCTTCTCGGGTCCCCCAAATCCTGTCTCTTTTCATGATGGGGAGAAAAACAGCTAGAAGTTGGCTTGGATGGAAAATCAGTAGGGCTTTAATTTTGAAAACGTCTATAAAAAAGTATGTGTTTTATTTAAAAAACAATAATAAAATTTAAAAAAATCCAAATATCTAAAGAAAAGGGGAAAAGAGTATATAGCTGGAAATGAAAGACATTTTTGCCCCTAAAATTTATACCCAAGAGTTACTACTTTTATTTATTTCACAAAGAACCTAGGGGCAGGACAGGAATAAAGACACAAAGAAAGCCTCTTTTTAAAAAATTTCTCATGTTAAAAAAAAAAAAAATTGCCATTAAAGCCAACATTTTCCCTCTGTGGCACTGGTAAGATCTGAGTCCCCTGCTCTGAGCGCTGTCTCATCAAGGTGTTCTGTCGGTTCATTATCTTTACTGTCAATTAGTAATAAATTACAAAGTGGGTAAAGAGGTTGGAATCATCCTAACCTGGAGGCAGGGCACCAGGTGGGGAGGCTTCCTCTTCATCTGAAATAAGAAAGAGGAATAAAAAGTTAAGGAGAAAAGAACTTCATCCCGAGTATCCTGAGAAAAGAGAAATCTGCAAAAGAAGAAGAGAAGCTACACAAAGCACTCAACTGATGACTTAAGCCTTAGAAGACTTCCCATCTGAAAGATTAGACTTCAGTGTTTAAGGCAAAAGAGAAAAATAAACAGATAAAAGGGTGAGAGAGTTGGGTAATCCCAATGAAAGTAGCTTTAAAAATGGTACTCTATGCAAACGTTTTATATAATTGTAAGCTAGGAAAAAAATTAATGCTAAAAATCTAACCCTGATGACATCAACAGTGGAGGTGGTTTTCGAGTTCTTATTTTGTAGCCAAAGTCACTGACAGCATAATTCATATACCGTATTCATTTGGACACAGACATAAAAGCATAGGTTTTTATGTAATTTGAAAGCTCAATACCCCCAGGAAACCTTATAATTAATTCCCCTTCTATATTTAGGTAACAAAAGTCAACATGAACTAGTATAAATCAATTTGTCATACTTACTAAGTTCACCAATAATTATTATAGGGACTTTATCTATTTTTTCCCAAGATTATATTGGTGTTGGCCAATATAATCTGAAAAACATTTACCAATTTGTAAAATATTTACAAATATTTCATATATCTGTAAAATATTTACCCATTTGTAAAATTCAAAATATGCCTTGTAGTGTTTGTGCAAAGACACTGAATATTCCCTTTTCTAAAATGTCTAAATTTCAAAGTGTCTTACATTTTAGATGCTTAAATAGGTATTTGGTGTTATCTGAACCTCTGCCTCTTCCCTCCCAAAGTATGAAGACTAGTGTTAGTGTAAATAATAATTATCTTTGTATTTAAAATATTAGAATAATTATGGGTTTCAAAATGTTAACTTAAATGACTATATAAAATAGGATACAGAAAACAAATGCACATGACTGTTAATTAAAAAGTGCTTTAAAAATTTCTGACAAGAAGAGGTAAAAGAGCACAGGTATAACCTATTAGTATATCTACAACATATATTATTTACTAGTCTGAAATTTCTTAAACTGTCAACCAGAGATATGTTTTGTTACTTTTTAACAAAATAACTAATGTAATATATAGAAAACCTTAATGTCATATCTTCAGAACCCAAGAGGTGATTCACTGGATACTGTGGGATTCGGGATTCTTCAAAGGAAGATTTCTGTGATCAAAGAAGCTTGGAAAACGCTAGGCTAAATAAAGTTAGATGCTTGTGTTTTATTGTATTGTGTGCTTTTACCAAAGGATATCTCAAAGCCATCAGTGTGCTCATGTTGTTGGCACTGGGGATGGAGATAAGAAATGATACACTATTAACATTTCCCAAACTTAGTTCACATTTGAATCCTTTTCTCCTGGAATATCCATTAACTTGCCACAAAATCTTGCATTTGGGGAAGAACAGGTAGTTCTGAGCTCTTAGGGGAATTCTGTATTTCAGAAGACTGCTAAACAATTAAAATTTTACATAACCAAAAATAAAATACCTTGCAATTTTTCTATTTTATTTGCCATACATTTAACTCAGTATGTAGTATTTTATTCTTGACACCTATTTGAAGGCTTTTATTTACTAAAATATGTAAAGAATCTTGATCTAAAGTCCTGTAAAAATTCTTGAAAATGAAGTTTTAAAACTCAACCACATCCTAGGAAAGAGCTTCCTTTGTTATATATAAACTAGAAACTAGAACCATTTTTAGTCAGATGAACACATTATTTTATACAGGTTTGGTGGTTATTTGCTTTGTGCACAGTGCCTATTAAGCCCTTGAGTTAATTGTTTAGAATGCAAAATGACTGGGAAAAGAGTGTTCACACACGCTCATAAAACTAAAATGAAAAGAGAAGCCATTTTTTAAGCAAAAATTTGATGGGTGAGTAGTTTCAAAGTCCACTAAATGTTAAGATTATGTGGGGGACATACACAACTATTTTAGACTATTAAGACAACACATATGAAAGCAGTGCTTCAAAGTATCATAAAAGATACTCTAGATGATCCAACATTATTTCCAAACAGTAATTACTTCTCAGTGGGCAATATTTGAGTCATTGTACCTGCATTTTCAAATTTACTGAAGTGCTAGAAAAATACAGTTGACAAGGGGCAACATTTATTGTTTCCCTTCTTTTAAATGTAGTTTTGGGAAGTTTCCTGGTGGCCTAGTGGTTAGGATTCTGGGCTTTCACTGCAGTGGCCTGGGTTCAATCCCTGGTCCGGGAACTGAGATCCTGCAAGCTGCACAGTACACCCAAAATAAATAAATAAATACAAATTTTAAAAATAAATAGAAATAAAACAAAGTGTTGATATTTAAATAAATAAATAAAAGTAGTTTTGGTCCTGGCATCTCCTATAATTCTCCAAGCTCTCTTGGGCATAAAATAACTTCTACCTATGGCTGACTTAAATTGCCTTTTTATTTATTTATTTATTTATTTTTGCGGTACGCGGGCCTCTCACTGCTGTGGCCTCTCCCATTGCGGAGCACAGGCTCCGGACGCGCAGGCTCAGCGGCCATGGCTCATGGGCCCAGCTGCTCCGCGGCATGTGGGATCTTCCCGGACCGGGGCACGAACCCGTGTCCCCTGCATCGGCAGGCAGACTCTCCACCACTGCGCCACCAGGGAAGCCCTTAAATTGCCTTTTTAAATCAATTTTTAAAGTATATGTACTTGGGACAATTGTTGAGATTTTAGAATAAAAGCATATAAAATTAAAATGTACTGTAAACAAACCTCAGTTAAATACTGATTCAATACCTTGTTTGATGTAGACAAATTTATGAATTCCTCAAGCAGAGTAATCAGTTGTAGTAAATATTGGCATATGTTACCAAAATAATAACAGCAACAAAAACAACCACATATGGAAGGCAATAACAAAAACAGCTAACATTAATTCATCATGTTGTGAGGCATTTGATTAATTTTATCATATTTTCTAAATGAGAAGACACATGTCTCCATGCTTTGGTGCTTCTGAAATCAGGATTCATCTTACCATAAATACGTTTATTTAATGAGTTTTTTTTCTCCCCCAAATCTATTAAATCAATGTTGTATTTTATAATCGTTGTGTTTTAAAATCGTGAAGTACAGTGATATTAATTTTTAACAAAGTTCACTACAAAGAAATCATGTAGTTGGAATACATAGGTAAAGCAGAGACATTTTAGTAGATGGTTGATTGTCTGATACCTAACTGTAAAATGGCACAAAGATATTTTAGCATGCTAGTAAGAAGCACCAAGATAAAGATATTGTAGATGTAAAGGGACCTAAATGAAGAAAAAACTTAATCATTCTTTTAATTTAAAAAACTCATAGCATGTAGGAGAAATTCGCTGGAACTTCTGCTGATTCACTTCCTCATCTGACAACCACATTCATGCCAAAAGAATCTTCATCTCAAATTATGAGATCGTTAATACACACAGGGTTCATTCATGATAGTTTGTGGCAATGTTAGTGATGATGCCTGGGAAAAGAAAGTTAAGTTTTTACTTCCATTGCAACAATTACCAAGGGCAGTAATTTTTCTGGAAGGAAAATAAAAAGAGGCAGTAACTATCCCAATTAGGCTTACCAAAAAATATACTGACTATAAACTGATAAGTTCCAAAATTAAAAATCAAAAATTGGGACTTCCCTGGTGGCACAGTGGTGAAGAATCCGCCTGCCAATGCAGGGGACACGGGTTCGAGCCCTGGTCCCGGAAGATCCACGTGCCATGGAGCAACTAAGCCCATAGACCACAACTACAGAGCCTGCGCTCTAGAGCCCGCCACACCACAACTACTGAGCCTGCGCGCCTAGAGCCCGTGCTCCACAACAAGAGAAGCCCCCGCTTGCCGCAACTAGAGAAAGCCCACACGCAGCAACAAAGACACAATGTGGCCAAAAATTAAAAAATTAATGAATTTTTAAAAAGTCATCTTTAAAAATAAGTAAAAAATAAAATAAAAATCAAAATTTATGTATCAGAATTTAGGCATTAAAATGAGCAATGATCTTCAAAGTATTCTCTGATTCTAATGCCGCTAGTACACATGGAACCACTAGTAGGACCAGTTTTGAAACATCCCACAGGGCTCATTGTTAAGGCATAGAAGAGACTCAGTCTCATTATCCTATGTTCACACATATGGTGTTGGTTGATCAAAAAAAAAGGTATGATCCCACTTGAGCACCCACATTATTCTCCACCCATGGCCCTCCATGACAATTGTCTGCTTCCAAAGCTGAAATGCACTGTCCTCTGCTGATGGTTGTTCTCCACTCTAAAGTTCCCTAAAGTTGGCTCTAGGAGGGCAGGACCCAGCACCCAGACCTGCCTCTGGCATTTAGCCAACACTCAGTGAATACTTGAGATGAATAAATGAACATTAGAATATAAGGCAGATCTTTGGCCCCATTGAGGGTATAGAAAATTCTCTATACTTAGCTTTCCATTGAATTGCTACCTGTGATTATTCTGGAAGAATTCTAAGCCACAGCAGCATTATTTTTTCAAGGACATTATCTCAGTATGATCACTCTGAAAGGCATTTGCATATCTAAATTCTCATGTTGCTGTTTGGCTAAACCCATTTCTTTAGTGTCATCTCTATCATTTCAACTCCAAGACAAAGTGGGCAGTATTAGAGAACAGGATACCTGGATGGACAAGTCCAGAGGCAAACAAGCAAATAAACAAATAATAAGCCCCTTCCTGAGAAATCAGCTGTTTACCAGAGACTCTCAGGAAATGTGAAAAGTTGGCAAATCTAACCACAAACACTACTTTTAAGACTGATATCAGAACCAAACAACATTCTGTGGCTAGAAAAAAATTTTCAGAACATTTCCAGCCTGTCACAGAATGATTCAGTCAATCTGGGAAAGATATTAAGGCTGCATGGCTATGAATGGTGTTCTTAAAAGTGAGAGTCTTGGAGCTATTAATTGAATATATGTCAACTAATTAGATAGGGCACTAACCAAAGTGCTGAAAATGTTCTATCCAGCCATGACCATTTTCAATAGCATTAAGTGAGCTGATCTTACAATATACAGCACTGGCCTCCCATTCCAAACCTTATTGACTAAGCGTATGCATGGGATGTTCATCCTCCTGCCCAGCAAATGGACATGAAAAGCTATCTAGATTACCATTGTCTGTATGATGGGCAGTGAAGCCAGCACGGAAATTCAAGTGATCATTCATTCTACAGGTATTTATTAGGAGATCACCATATGCAGCTCTCTGCCAGCTGCTGGAAGAAATGAGATAAGGAGCCCAAAGAGTGTTAAGACACAGTGCCTGACCCTCACAAAGCTTACAACATGTTAGGAAAAGGAGTGAGACATTAATATGGGATTAGGTGAAGGCAAGGGTGATTTAATGACAGAAGCAATCAGTCCAAGAAAAAGCAGGAGGAAGAAAGGGAAGTGAAAGTGAGTTAGGATGGTCAGGGGAAAGATGCACAAAGGAGTGACACTTGACTTGAATGGTTCTGTAAATTTATTTTTTCTTTCTTTCTTCTTCTTCTTCTTCTTCTTCTTTTTAATACATTAATTTTCTTTCCAAAAAAAAAACCCCCAACAACTTGATAGACTGAGGGTTGGGGGAGGGTGGAGGACAGGGATTCTAGTGTAAACTGGAGAGAGCAGGTCTGTTGCACCTGTCAATCTTGTTTATGCTCATGCAAGAATTCTTTCTCAACCAGGGCTATACACGATAGCAATGATTACTGTGTCTACTTTTCACTTGGGTATTTTCTTTGAAACTCCCCTGTCCTTCATGAAAGTAAGTAATGGTTGAAGGGGATTGTATATTTAGAAATAACTCCCACCACCTACCTTCGTTATTTAGGGATGTCACTTTCTATCCTAAATCCGTTTGCTTTTCTAGGCATGTAGAGCAAATACGGACGTGGCAGTTTATGTACCTGGGCACATGACTGCACGTGGCCATGACCTTGTTTAACTTCTGCAAATGTCAGGAAAAAAAGTGCTACTAATTTCAGGATGCCTTTCTTGGTCATCTGGGCTTGCTCTTTCATCATATCGTGTTCTGTGTAAGGAAAAGGGTTTTTGTTGATTGGTAGACTGGTTGGTTGGTTGGTTGGTTGGTTGGTTGGTTGATTTTAACTTACAGAAAGCCATTTTCGCATTTAACCATACAAATATAATATGACTTTTCAGATTAAGGGTCAGGCACAGGCTTTGTTTAAACTTTTGACAGTTTGCCTTCTGGGATTACATCACCTGCTCTGTTGGTTGAGCCTTACAGCCTGGTCCAAGCACCTTTCCAAATTTAGAAACAGAGGCTATGCCATCAGCCTTGGAAAGAAGAATGTTATAATAACTTCAGCCAGGATGTCCAAACCTCCTTGAACCCATGTCATGGGAGGAGTTCTAGGAGTCTGCACTGTTTGCATTCCATATGCAAATAACCTTCAGACTGTGGCCCATGTGGCCAGGATTAGCATTCATGTTACTATTCACGGAGCCACTAAAGGTCAAGGACAAAGTAAGTATCCTGACACTATGTGTTCATTTATGAGAGCTGTAAGTTCAAGTTAGATGAGGAAAAGTGGTCCAATGTACTGAAAGAAAAAAATGTATTTTACTAATATATAGAAGACAAAAATATCATAGGAATTAGTTAATGAAATATGACCTAGTAAGAACAAAGAGACACTTAACATGCTTTTTTTTTTTTTTTTTTTTCTCTCCCTGCGGTACGCGGGCCTCTGCCTGGTGTGGCCTCTCCTGTTGCGGAGCACAGGCTCCGGACGCGCAGGCTCAGCGGCCATGGCTCACGGGCCCAGCCGCTCCGCGGCACGTGGGATCTTCCCGGACCGGGGCACGAACCCGCGTCCCCTGCATCGGCAGGCGGACTCTCAACCACTGCGCCACCAGGGAAGCCCTTAACATGCTTTTGAGTGGTGTCCAGAAAAAAAGAGAAAGGTCTTATTGTAGTCCAGAAATAATGGGTTATTTCAGAATCTAAACTATGTCATTCAGTGCACAAATAAAGAATAAATTTTTTAAATGATGATACAAATATACAAAGCAAAATTATCAGGTCTACCTCTGTGAAAACTTTCTTCTATAGAAGACTAACGCTCCTTTACTTAAGACAAATGGTCAGTAATGACAATGACTTCCTCCATGGGGAGACAAAGGAATTAGTATTTCATGGATCCATGAAAAAGTATATGATAAAGGTTATTCATTTTCTAAAACTGGACTACCTCCATATAAAGTGAAAATAGAATAATAGGACAGAAACAAATGTTTCCAATTCAATAAGGAATAACGTGATGTTGGCTTAAGATTATATTGTCCCTCTATATAAATCATTATATAAATCTCCATGAACACAAATGTTACAAAATGAGATGCTAGTTTTCAAAATTACTAGTGAAACCTGGAACAGTTTACACAGTAACATGAAAACATTAAATTTTTAGAAATCTGGGTAATTAAGATAATTTTCCAAATTGGTGTAATCCCAAGAAGACCAGACACCTCTTTTCTTTCACATGCACATGGGAACTTGGAAACTACAAATAAATTTGCTGGCATCTCAACAACGGCTTGTGATATTTTTATCATTGTTGTTTTTCTTTTAAAAATGTAATGGAAACCGATCAAAGCACCATTCGTCATTATGCTGATTGGGTTATGCAGATCAGATGCAAAGGAAGAACTCTAAAACACACTAATGAAAGATAATGCAGAGGAATTCTATGGGGCCTCCATGGCAATCATTACTGAGCTCTTTCTGCTTCTAACTTTGTTGAATTCAGCCTCACTTTCCCTCCCTCCCACTCACCTTTTGCTGGTGAAGTTCCAGCCTCCTTCTCTTTATTTGGTTCTGTGTGGAAAGTACAAACACATTTTTAAAAGTATCTTAAAGAAAGCATTTTATTGTGTGATGAACAACAGGGTGGAGATGGGGAGAGAAGAAATTAATAACAGAACAGAGCACAAACGATGCTATATGCTCCTATATTATGCTATACGTGAATTACAAATTGGGGAATTATAATGTAGAGTCACGTTAAACTTAATAAAAGTAGTTAATAAATCTGATCATTTTGGGGAAAAGTATACATGGAAACACGTAACAGATTTTGTTAAAATAGCTTAGCTTTTGTTAAAATAGCTTAGCTATGCTGGGAACATATTATAACACGCTGGTATAGAAATAGTATAAAATATAGATCACTTCATTTTAGATCCCAACAAGGGACAACTTTTTTTTTTTTTTAAACTCATTCTTTTTTTTTTCATTTATTTATTTCTTAATTTTTGGCTGCGTTGGGTCTTCATTGCTGCATGTGGGCTTTTCTCTAGTTGCGGTGAGCGGGGGCTACTCTTCACTGCGGTGCACAGACTTCTCACTGTGGTGGCTTCTCTTGTTGTGGAGCATGGGCTCTAGGCACGTGGGCTTCAGTAGCTGTGGCACGTGGACCCTTGAGCACAAGCTCAGTAGTTGTGGTGCACGGGCTTAGTTGCTCCGTGGCATGTGGTATCTTCCAGGGCTTGAACCCGTGTCCCCTGCAATGGCAGGTGGACCCCCAACCACTGAGCCACCAGGGAAGCCCAAGGGACAACTTCTTATGGATATCTGAGGTCCAATAGTTTGGATGTCTAGATAATATCATAGTAAAGAGCCAGGGTATAAAATCTGCAATTGTACAGTAGTTTCAAAGAAAATATTTGGGTGTACATATTAATCTTCTCGGTTGAGTTGAGTGGTGATCAATGCAATACAAGAGTAATAACATCACATTTTATCAGTTGAGACCCTCTGGTGTGCATCTCTCTGTTTAGAATCGTATTAATTTAGATACCTGCAAATAGTGTCTGACTTGTGATGTATGTAAGAAAAGAATTATTTCAACCATGAAGTCTCTCTTTTTTTTAAATTGATGAACAGACATCTGAATCTTAGTTAACTAATACAGACAAATTCTATGGGGCCTCCACGGTAATCATTACTGAGCTGTTTCTGCTTCTAATTTTGTTGAATTCGGCCTCACTCTCCATCCCTCCAGCTCACCTTTTGCTATTGAAGTTCTGGCCTCCTTCTATTTATTTGGTGCTGTGTAGAAAGTATAAACACATTTTTAAAAGTATCTTAAAGAAAGCATTTTATTGTGTGACGAGCAACAGGGTGGAGGTGGGAAGAGAAGAAACTAATGACAACAGAACAGAGCATAAATGATGCTACATAGTCATTTATTACACTATATATGAATTATGAATTTGGGAATGATAATACAGAGTTACATTAAACTTCTAATAAAATCAGTTAATAAATCTGATCATGTTGGAAAAAAGTATACATAGAAACATGCAATACAGATTTTGTTAAAATAGCTGAGCTATGCTGGGACCACGTTATATTGTAATATGCTGGTATGGAATGAGTGTAAAATGAGGGTCACTTCACTTTAGACCCCAACAAGGGACAGACTTTTTAAAGAAGTTTGATCCATCTAATGGTTCCAATAGTTTGGATTTCTAGATAATATAGTAAAGAGCCAGCATATAAAATCTGCAATTGTACAGTAGTTTGAAAGAAAATATTTGATTCACATATTAATCTTCTTGCTGAATTTAAGTGGCAATAAGTGCAATACAAGAGCAGGAATATCAGTTGAGACCCTCTGGTTTGCATCTCTCTCTATTTAGAATCATATTATAGTTTAGATACCTACTTGTGGTATATATAAGAAAAGAATTGTTTCAACCATAAATGCCTTTTTTTTTTTTTTTGATCAATGAATTGACATCTGAATCTTTTTTTTTAAAGTTTTTTTATATATAAATTTATTTATTTTATTTTTGGCTGCGTTGGGTCTTCATTGCTGCACATAGGCTTTTCTCTAGTTGCGGTGCGCGGGCTTCTCATTGCGGTGGCTTCTCTTGTTGCGGTGCGTGGGCTTCAGTAGTTGTGGCTCACCAGCTCTAGAGCGCAGGCTCAGTAGTTGTGGCACACAGGCTTAGTTGCTCTGTGTCATGTGGGATCTTCCCGGACCAGGGCTCGAACCTGTGTCCCCTTCATTGGCAGGCAGATTCTTAACCACCGCGCCACCAGGGAAACGCTGACATCTGAATCTTAATTAACTAATATGGATAATTTTGGCAGACTTTGGAAGAAGACTTGTTTTAGGAACAGGAGGTCAGTATTGTATAATGAATCTGAAACGTGGCGTAACAAGGGAAACTTTATAGTGGCCCAGTGACAGCTGCTGATCTGAAGAGCAGAGGGAAAGGTTATGTCAGTAATGGCCTGCAGGTTCTCAGTGTCCTCAGTGCTGGCAAAAAATAAATCTGTATGTACAAGGAGAAAACACACCAAAGAAGAAGTTCCTAAGAAGAATGTTACACATCCTACATGGGTTTGAAAGAAAAGTAAACTTGAACTTGTCCTTGTTTGAACAAAAATGGCACTGAGCCTGTTTCATTTATTTTAAGGCACACCAGTATTCTTCTTTACTATGTAAGGATTTTGAGTGTGTGAATCTAGTATTCTTAGCTGGACAGAGGGGATTCCTCTGAGCAGTTAGATTTCTCAAACTGCCCTCCCGAAAATAATCTCTAAAGCAGAAGAGCGTCATATCCTCTTATAAATTTCCATGCAAAAATACCAGCAACTGAAGCCTTATTCAATTCCTGCTTTCACCCAGGCTGGACTGGTCTATGGTGACCTCCTAGCCCTTGGCTTCACACCACATTGTCAATTCAACTGACCTGCATTAAGTCACATACTGCCTTGTGAGGTTCTTACAGTAGTGTCTGATGTTTCAATATTGTGTTTGTATCTTACTTAATTGTTCTCTGGGCTGTATTTCATTTCCTACTTGGCTGTAAGCAAGCTGAATACAGGGAAATATTTCCTACTTAGAATTCCTTGACTACATCTGGTAGAGTACGTGTGCATCTAGCTATCAATAAGTATTTGGTAGGTAGCTCTGTATCCTTCTGAAGGGTTAGAGTAGAGGTGTACACATGGTAAATATCCTGCGAATAATACTTGAATGGATGCCAGTTTCTCATCTTGTTTAGGAGGAAGAGTGATGAGAGAGGGCACTTTGGTGCCTTCATGGGAAAATGCATGTAATTTTGGTTGCCCCTACCCGGGGGGGCTGAGCAGACAAATGGTTCTGGAGATTCCACTTGGGCTTGCCATTCTTTTTTAAAATTTCTGGCTGCATTGGGTCTTCCTTGCTGCGTGCAGGCTTTCTCTAGTTGCGGCGAGCAGGGGCTGCTCTTCGTTGCGGTGCGTGGGCTTCTCTTGTTGCGGAGCATGGGCTGTAGGCACGCGGGCTTCAGTAGTTGCATCACGGGCTCAGTAGTTGCGGCACATGGACCCTAGAGCACGTGGGCTTCAGTAGTTGTGGCACACGGGCTCAGTAGTTGTGGTTCGCAGGCTCTAGAGCGCAGGCTCAGTAGTTGTGGCACATGGGCTTAGTTGCTCTGCGGCATGTGGGATCTCCCTGGACCATGCCTCAAACCCGTGTCCCCTGCATTGGCAGGCAGATTCTTAACCACTGCGCCACCAGGGAAGTCCTGGGCTTGCCATTCTTCTAATCCTGTTCTCTTCCTTAGGTGTTGGTGGATATAAAAGCAGGCTTTACCTGTTGTGTTGCTGAGCACTACCTCTACCTGCCAAGGAGTTCACTGGAACTCTTTATTGCTTGCTTTTTTTGTTGCCCCAATGGACAACAGGGTACAAGGACTGGAGAAGTTATCGCTGATGTTGAGCCTTGGAGGCCACCAAACCTTCCTGGAAACTCCCCTAGGAGTTTCTGGAGGTGCTTGATGGTGACATAGTTCAAGTAAGGAAAGGGCCACTCATCTTCCAGGACTGAGGTAGGATCACCCCACTCTCACAAGAAAGATGTGGGCTTTGTTTGCCTTTAGTTATGTGTGAAAAATCACTGTGAATCCTTCATCCCCTTGGAGACTCAGCCTCCACAATGCTAAAGCATGGGCGTAACAACAACTTTGGCATAACTTCAAAGGTTTTATAAGTATATGATGTGCCATCCAAGTCAGATTAACATAAGAAAGTTATATAAACACAAGGTATGGTTATTATTATAAACCTATAAGAACTGTGGTCATCCAACTTCACGGGAGTTGGGTTAAAGTTCACCGCCTCAACAGAGGCCAACTCATGCTGGGATGGATGTTCTGTATTTGCAGCCCAAACATATAAGGCCATGTTTTTACTCACCTTCCCGGGGTGAAGCTGGTGCTGGGGCCAGCACTTCATTTTCTGGAAATGAAAAGAGTAATGGAAGTGTTAGTCTCATTTATCCTGAGAAAAGATATTTTCCACAGCCCCAGGCTCTGCTCATCTCCAGGCAGCCATCTTCTCTGGACTGACGAGAAGAAAAGCATCAACTCAAGACACACTGTCTTTGGGTGTATGGTGTGAGGTGAGGATCTAAATGTGGTTTGAAGATATGCAGACTTCCAGGAGGGGCAGAGTTTAGTGACGGACAGAGCGCAGGTAAAATGGGCACCCAGACATCCTTCCACTTAGTTATCCCCTCAGGCAGCAGGTGGGGCATTTAATGACATTGAGCCTGCTTCCCTTCTCTGGAAAAATGGCCACAACACCTATCTCATATGCATAGGGTTGCTGTGAGGACGAAATGAGACACAGTGAGTACCAAGCACATCCCTTAGAGCCTAAGGTGCTCTGTAAATGAGACCCCACTTTCCCCAGAGTGCAAGGACACCGCAGCATCTCTGACACCATCCTGCCCTCATGAGACATACTTTCTGAATGATGATGAGACCCAAGTCCTCTGGCTTTGCAGCGTTTCCTTTTATTACAAGGCAAATCACCGTTCAGAACCACTGTGCTGTTCTGTGAAACAGAATCAACCCCCGTCACAGTCACAGTCATTTCTGGAAGTTTGTATGCCTGGAGCAGATTTTTGCCTACACTTATCTAAAGGTTTCAGAGTTCTGGTTTTCAGGTTTTTATCCTAGGCTTTGGATATCCAGGATTATAGAGCAGTCTGGTGGTAAAGTCTGTTAAAGAAACTTCTTTTAAAGAATATACTATGTCCGTCCAAGTAGCTAAAGGCATATCCTATGACCAACGGGCATAGAATTTCCCCTGCTGAATCCCCATGGATGCCCAGAACAGGGAATTACTGATGGGTATGTGAGCCAGCTGCTACTACTCCAGGGCAGGAAGAGGCAGTTATTGAAGGTGATCTTTTTAAAAATATTTTCTGTTTGATAAATAAATATCAAAGAAAAGTTTTTGCAGTATAGACACACTGTGGAATCCCAGGAGTTTTATCTTTGTCCGGACCTAGGATTTTCCACAAGTGGCTCTTTCCAGGCAAAGAGGACAATGCCTCACAACAAGTAGTTTGGCCTGAGAGTCATCACTGGGCAGGCCAAGGGCCCCATTTTAGTCTAGGCAGGCTGGAGTAGCCTGCACTGCAATAGCAATCAGGAGAGGAGTGATGCAGGGCTGCCAGGAAACAGCAATGTCTTCTTTCATCACTAAATTTTTGTGCTGGGTACAAATTCCAATTTATTGTTTAAAAATACATGATTACCGTATTTTCATTCAGATGATCATAAACAAGTATATTACAATTTACTAATGAAGGGGGGAAATCTAACCAAAGGAGAAAAGACATATCACCTTAAAGACAGGCAGAAGATAATGTGGTCAACGTGATGTGGTCTGAAGATACGGTGATAGCACAAGTGTCCCGTAGATGGCACACCAGAAACACTTTCCTTTCTTTGCCTCGTCATGAAAGGATCTTTCCTGCCAGTGTCAACCAGAAGACGAAACCCTCTGTCAAAGCGTTTTATTTTCAGAGATTTGAGTGCAGCAATGGAAATCTAATATTGACCTCTTGGCTTTGGGTGAGCTGGGGGCTACACACAGGTATCAGAATACCGAGAGCAAGGAGCCTATTTCTTTGACACTCTATCTTTTGGACTTGGCCATTGTTATCCAATGCCCATGGACATCTTCCTGGTTCCCTTTAAGACAACTTTCTCTGACTTCCAGTCTCTTTTCCCAGAGCTGCAGGTTTACTTATGCCACCACTGTGTTTCATCCTGTTATTCTACCCAAGAGGGTCCCTATTACCTACTAGGTTAGGTCCACAGTCTCCAGGTTAAGGGTCAAAGCCATTGTTGGCAGCCACCTCCTGCCTCTCCCTCTTCTTTTTTTTTTTTTTTTTTTGCAGTACACGGGCCTCTCACTGTTGTGGCCTCTCCTGTCACGGAGCACAGGCTCTAGACGCGCAGGCTCAGCGGCCATGGCTCACGGGCCCAGCCGCTCCGCGGCATGTGGGATCCTCCCGGACCGGGGCACGAACCCATGTCGCCTGCATCAGCAGGCGGACTCTCAACCACTGCGCCACCAGGGAAGCCCTCTCTCCCTCTTCTTAGTGACCCCAGCGGCCCCTGTTCTAGCATTGGTTTCTCTGTTCACCTTCTGACCTTCCTGCCACTGAGAAGAGTGGTGATCTTCTCCCCAACAGACCTTCTGTTTTTCCTCTACATGTGATTGTGTCAGACAGATCTAGGTTCAAATCCTGACACTACGCCTTATGAGTTGTGTAATTGGGAACAATTCCTTACTCTCTGTCAATCTTGGTGTCCTCATCTGTGAAATAAGGATAATAAGATAAATGACCTCTTAAGGTGCTAATCCTATGTAAAATGCATAGCACAGTTCCTGGCGTGTAGATAGAGCTCTATAATTTACAGCAATAACTATTACCATGATTATTCTTTGGCAATCTTGGTCTGTCTTTTTGACATTTCTCTTAAGACTCTCAGAGCTGATTATTCCATTCTGTTCCCCTCCTTTATTCTGGAGGCATTCTGGACCACCTCATGATACACCATTTATTTCCTAATTATTTTAAAAGTATTTTCCAGTTGTCTCCATATATTTGTGTTTCTTGTCCCTCCCAACTAAACAAAAACACAGATCTTTCATTCCTTTCCTGTCTCCCTGGTACTTCCTCTAATTGCTGAAACCATATTAAATGCAAAATGAATTGATAAAAAAGAATTAAGAAGGGTTTCTTTGGTGTCTGTGTGTGAGCTATCAAACTGGCTATTCTTTCTCAGCATCTTTGGAAACAAAGGCTCATTTTGTAAGGGAAGCTGAGGTTGCTTAAAATCCTGTTTTGGAAAAAAGGCCAAGGGTGAATTCTAATCAAATAAATAAAAGAGAACCTTGCTGGACACTGAAACTGTAAAAGTGCCCTGAATTTGAATTCTTCATTTCCATGGTGTCTATAGCCCTAGTGTTCTATGTAACAAATCAGACCAAAATGAGAATTTAAAGGGCTTAGTTCCACTTCCAACAAATCCACAGAACATCCATCATTAACAGCCAACTGTATCAGATAGTCAGAACTACAGAAACATGATAGGGTATTAATGCTGCTACATTTTTGGATAGCTGTGACAAACAGAAGTAGGCAAATGCATGCCTGCCTGGTGAATAAGCAGAGCCACAACTTTTCCTTCTTAAAATCATAGAATCCCCATTATTTGACAGCCAGTGAAGGAATAAATAAATAACAACCATGTATGGGTACCCACTGCATGCATGACCTAGTATATAGTAGTTCTTACAATCCTTACAACGCTATGCAGTCAGTACTATCACTATCCCCACTTTGCAGATGGGAACTGAGGCCCTGCGAGGTCCCACCGCCCATGAAGGGTGGAACCAGGCTCTACCCCAGGTCGGCTAGAGTCAGCACCTGGCCTCTGCAGGTGGGGGCTGCATTTCCCTTCTCACCTGCTCACCCTTGTGGAGGCAAAAGTGGGCTGATGGGCTTTTCAGAGATTTTCCTGCATTTTTCCCTGCTGAATCGATCGGTCTGATTGTCATGGCCACAGAGCCTCATTTGGATGTTGCCCTATGGAATGGGGAGTGGAATATGCCTCAATCTCCTCATCTATGTAATAGAAATAATAGCAAAACCTATCTCAAGGTGTGTTGGCAGGAATGAAGGAGCTCCTGCAGGGGCAGGGAATGTGGTAAACGTCATATATGCTTTCTCTCTCTTTTCATGGTTCTCATCATTATGATCATGATTTTACTGTGACATAACCTGGGAGAATGACACTCAAGTCTTTCCTCACATGCTACCTGCTGGGATTTGCCTTATTTCTAGGTCTGTGGGCTGCATCATGTTAGAACATGTTTGGAATTGGGGTCGGGGCTGAGGAAGCATCTGGGAAATGAACAGAGGAGGGAGGCCCCTCACTCTCCTACTGTAAAATGGTAATACTTATTATTTTGATGAGTTCTACATGCATTATTGAGTTTGTGCAATATAAATAAATTGATCAATCAATCAGTCCTGGTGGGAAAGATAGGATAAGAAGATGAACTCTCAATAGACTTCAAGGCAGTTGAGACCAAGAATTCCAGCTTTTCTAAATCTGGAGAGACGGGGACCAGGTGTGGTGAAGGCCAAGCAGCACATGACTTAGACTGAAAATGAACCACTGTGGGTAAGTCTCAGGGCCTTGAGCTATTCCCCACTTTTGCCTTAAAATAACTGTTCATGCATCTCTCTTACTCATGTTTGCCTCTGACAGGCTCTGTCATGCCCAGCTTTGCCCACGCCTCTAAGAATCATTTGCATGTTCCCCAAATCCATGAGCTGCCTCTATAACAATAATTCATTCACAATTTCCAGTGTCCCCCACTGAATAGGGACTGTAGGAGAAGCACCCACGCAACCAGAATTCATCGAGCCTCATTATGAATTTAACAAGGGTGGGGTTTATAAAGTTGGCTAAGATGAGATGCTTGTGTTTAAGAATCTCACAGGTAGGGACTTCCCTGGTAGTCCAGTGGCTAAGGTTCCGGGCTCCCAAGGAAGAGGGCCAGGGTTCGATCCCTGGTCAGGGAGCTGGATCCCACGTGCCGCAACTAAGAGTCCACACGCGACACCAAAGATCCTGCATGCCACAACTAAGACCTGGTGTGGCCAAATAAATATATATTAAAATTAAAAAATCTCAGGTAAATTAACTGCCTTTTTCTATCAGTTTAGTTACCAAGCCAGGTGGCTTTTCTCTCTCAAAACATTCGAGACTCAGCACCTCCACAGCCCCTCTTGTGCTTCTGAAACAGCTATGGGGAGACGAATCATCTAGGGATTTGGTCCAGTGCAAGGTTCCGACTCTGGGGGTCTGTGGCAGACCAGATTCTACATTTTTAACAGGCTCCCTGGTGATGCTGATGCTGCGGGTCCACGACCCATACTTTGAATAAGAATGCTCAGACTGTGCCTTCCATGTCATCAAATCCTTTCCCATTCCAAATATGACTGTGAATGGTAATGGGTTCACAGGACATGGGGACTTCTCTCTTTGATCACAAGCTTCTTGAGGACAAGGCCTGTCTCTTCCTGCTTTTCAAATTCTGCACAGCAGGTGCTCTGTAAATATAGTTGACTGGCAGCCTGTTCCTACCCGCACAAAAGCCCCTTCTGCCCGCTGCCAAGAAATCAAGAACTGTCTCCTGGCACTCCGAGGGCAGCTTTCTTCATCTGCCTTACCCACAGGGAATACTATATCTCCCATTGGTGACCCTCCTGCTGGCTGACCGCTCCCAGGCACTCACCCAACCCCATCATTTAGATTTCTTATTGTCAGTACGCCTTCCATTTTGGGAGAGCAATTAGGACTAGAGTTTTGGCCCTCAAATGACACCACTTGCCTTTCTAAGCATTCTTTTTCAAAATTTGGGCTTGACGTCTTAGCAAAAACCCTCAGCCAACCATGCCAACTCCACTGTCACCTAGTTTCGCCATGTTGTAAGTGTCAGGAAGCACAAGGCCTTGGGAAGCTCTCTAAAGCTTGAGATTCTGAGCTAACAGGTATCTATTGAGGTGGGGTCCTGCTATACTCCTGCTTATTCAAAAACCAAAGGGCAAATTCCATGGGACTTTTCTGCCAGGTGAATGAAGTTAGCTTCTTGTCCCCCTCATCCGTCCTCACCCATTGTCACTATTGGAAAACAAACCAACAGGATGGACTCAAGAAGCAGGGTTGGGCTTCCCTGGTGGCGCAGTGGTTGAGAGTCCGCCTGCCAATGCAGGGGACGCGGGTTCGTGCCCCGGTTCAGGAGGATCCCACATGCCGCGGAGCGGCTGTGCCCGTGAGCCATGGCCGCTGAGCCTGCGCGTCCAGAGCCTGTGCTCCGCAACGGGAGAGGCCACAACAGTGAGAGGCCCGTGTACCGCAAAAAAAAAAAAAAAAAAAAGAAGCAGGGTTATGTAAGTTGTTGTTTTGAAACTTTTTATGGATGATAATAATAAAAAAAAGAAACCAGGATACTTTGAAAAATTAAGCCCAAGGAAATATTTTCATGGACAACATAAAAATTAGCCAGATTCTGAACCAGCAACTAAAGCTACGTCCTTTCTACTTCAGCAAGGGCGGCTGTGCTTTGATCTTTTCTAATTCGCAGATATAGACTTTCTTTCCCTCTGCAATGCTGACATGCTTTCAAAAGGCTTGATCTATTTATGGTGGATTTTTCCTATGACCACCTACTGTAAAAAGCACAGGTATGCCACCAATGGCAGGCCTGCACAGTGAGTGCCAGGGCATTCTAATTGACGGGCACTGGTGGCCGCTATTAAATAGACAGCCCATAAGTGGACTTCGTGCTTTGCTGAAAGACCAGGAACCCGGTCACTCCATAAATGGTTGGCTCCCTCCAATGCAGTCCATTCCTATTTTCCATAATCAAGTGTTCCATAGTCAGTAAATTAAAGGGGAAAATTTTTTACTTTTTTATTTTATTGTTTTTATAATTAACAATTTTTTAAATTAATTAATTAATTTTTGGCTGCATTGGGTTTTCGTTGCTGCATGCGGGCTTTCTCTAGCTGCAGCGAGTGGGAGCTACTCTTCCTTGTGGTGCGCAGGCTTCTCATTGCGGTGGCTTCCCTTGTTGTGGAGCACAGGCTCTAGACGCGTAGGCTTCAATAGTTGTGGCATGTGGGCTCAGTAGTTGTGGCTCATGGGCTCTAGAGCACAGGCTAAGTAGTTGTGGTGCACAGGCTTAGTTGCTCCGTGGCATGTGGGATCTTCCTGGACCAGGGCTGGAAGCTGTGTTCCCTGCATTGGCAGGTGGATTCTTAACCACTGCACCCCCAGGGAAGTCCCAAAGGGAAATAAATTTTTAATTTTAGGAGGCATTAACCTGCCTCTCCCTCTGTGTCTGTACACCGAAACGATATGATTAACCCAGTTCTCTCCTTCCATGGGCTCACTTGCTCAAATAATACGTTGTTTGACTTACTTAAAATTATTTTATGGCCCCTCATGTGCAATTCAGTTTAGCCATTTAATAGCATGGAGAGCATAATTACATCATATGAATATGTTATATAGGCATAGAAAAGATAATAACAGTTGTTATCATTGAGTGGTAGGATTATATGTCTTTGTGGATATGTGTGTGTGTGGCTTTCTTTTTGTCACTTTTTTTGGGATAAAACAAATACTATAACTATCCTTTGGTAATCTGGGGTGCAGGAGAAAATTATATGTTATTACTAATTATTATTTCTTATTCTCAAGTTCTTGGTTTGAAATAAAACATGTGAATGCTTTACGTATTGTGAAATCATGGTGAATAAGGTTTTATCTGGCCAACGCTTGTTTTGTTACTTTTGGTAATATAGCAAGTTATCTTCCCTTTTAGATTACATATGCAGTAAACACTGTCAGGTGTATCCCCTGTTGATAGTGAGGTCTGGCACTGTGTACATGTCACAGCCTATCTCTCATATGCCTAGATAACGGCACAATGGAAACTGCTTTAATGTAAAATATTGTCTGCATGGGGACATTCATAACATTTACAGAAGTTTTGATTATATGAATCATAAGTTTCACCAAAAAAAATAGCAAACACAAATGGCAGCGCATTTATACTGGCCATATTGTTTATATTGTTTATGCATCAGAGGTAAAGATTTTTGGACATAAATTGAAGTGTAATTTAACGTTTTCACAATTATATACTTATTTTGTTCTATTCATTATAGCCTACAGGTCTGGAGAATATTTTACACCTTGGGATTTAAGGGGGAATTATACACAGAGATTCTCAAAGTATGGTCTGGGATCCCCAAGAGCCCCTGAGGCCCCTTTGAGGAGTCCATGAGGTCAAAACTATTTTCATAATAATGCTAAGACATTATATGCCTTTTTCACTCACATTCTCTCACAAACAGGCCATGGAGTTTTCCAGAGGATATATAATGTGTGATGACACCAACACTCTGACAGCAAATAGAACATGTGTTTTGTACTCTTAAGTTTTAAAAGTTTGTCAATTTTAATTTCAAATGCAGTAAATATTGAAGGATAGAATGCACAGAAACAAATGCTTTTTAGTTTCCTCAGTAATTATTGAATGCCAATGGATCTGAGACAAAAAATTTGAGAAACATTGAGAATTTATGGTAAATCTTCTTAAAAAATTATTTTGTGGGGCTTCCCTGGTGGCGCTGTGGTTGAGAGTCCGCCTGCTGATGCAGGGGACACGGGTTCGTGCCCCAGTCCGGGAAGATCCCACATGCCGCAAAGCGGCTAGGCCCGTGAGCCACGGCCTCTGAGCCTGCGCGTCCGGAGCCTGTGCTCCACAACAGGAGAGGCCACAACAGTGAGAGGCCCATGTACCAAAAAAAAAAAAAAAAAAAAAAAAATATTTTGTGTGTGTACACTTAAAAAAAAAACAACTCATAAAAAAAAAAAACTCATGTCATATGCATCATTTAGGAAAAATCTGTAGCCTTGCTTAAATAAAACGAATGAAGCAATCAAAATAAAAGCCATAAACTGATTTGGAGGGCAGTAACATTTTCCGATGTGCATAATAATAGGAACAAAAGGGTAATATTGTCTAGTACCACGTCCCCTATTTAGAATTCAGCTATATAGCAACCTCACTTAACCACATAACAGCTGCTGACCAGCAAATTATAAGGGCTTCTGAAGAGCAAAAAGAGTTGTCTCAAGCTCCTCCTACTTGGTACACTAAGAGCTCAAATGCTTTACTCCCAAGAGAAGCCCCCCCACCCCCACCCCAGGTCCCCAGCCAAGGAACTGGAACTAGGGTGAGGCGAGCCAGGTCCCCAGGGAGCAACACTTAAGGAGGCACTGACACTCAGGTGCGGACCTTGCATTTGCACAACGCTGAGAATTAGTGCCTCCTTAAATACAGTGCTCTGTAGGGCAGCCCTACTCACCCAGATTATTGACCTGGCTGGGATCCAAAGCAAACAACAGAGGGAAGAGAAGGGGGAAGCTTCACATACTGACTGGCAAGAGTAATTAAAGAAGACAGCAGCCTCCTGGCAAGGGATAAACAGGAAAGCTGTCAAAAGTTGAACACAAATTCAAAATACAAATCAGTGTGGGCCCATTAACAAAAAGGCAAATAATCTGAGCTCTCAGGATATCATGTGGTAAGATAACAGATATCTATAATTGATGACAAAGTTAAATTATATCCACTGTACTTTTTCAAAATAAGAAGTAATATATTACATTTTAGGCATGTTGATAACCAAATTGGTTGAAATAATAAGGTTCAAGAACAAAATGAACTATTAGCTATCCATCAAATCCAGCTATTCAGAATTCGATTAAATCAATTTAATCCATATTTATTTACCGTGCCCAAATATCACCAAAGACTATATTCTAAGGTTCTGAATAGGTGGAGTCTAATTGTGCATCAAGTATGTAAATTTTCAATGACTCATCATTTAGCTTGATGGAAATTCCCTGAATCCACAGGGTTTTTTCCCTTCCCTAGTCAATCTGTTCTTCCATCGTTCTAATTATACATGTTTTTAACTTAAGATGTCATTCCACACAGGAGGATTAAAATCTGGTTATTATTACACAGCAACAAGTAGCTTCTCACTCTTAACATGGAGCTGGATGAAAATGAGATCTTTTGCTAAGATCTGATGACTAGTCTGTTTATCATTCTTTTGCCACGTTTTAAAGTAAGAATCAAATGAGCGTTGGGAGTGACACAGATGTGAACAACAGTGTAGAAGAAGCTTTACTCAAATTGAAGCTTAAAAATTTAGCACAGGGCTTCCCTGGTGGCACAGTGGTTGAGAGTCCGCCTGCCGATGCAGGGGACATGGGTTCGAGCCCCGGTCCGGGAAGATCCCACATGCTGCAGAGCGGCTGGGCCCGTGAGCCATGGCCGCTGAGCCTGCGTTTCTGAAGCCTGTGCTCCACAACGGGAAAGGCCACAACAGTGAGAGGCCTGCATACCGCAAAACAAACAAAAAACAAAAAACATTTAGCACAGGTCAAAAAGAAATTATTGCAAAAGTGATTTGAATCGTTAACAATTTCTCCCTTTAGTCCCTTTGTATGCCTTTCCTGGGGCTCTGCTCCTGAGTGGGCCATACCTACAATCATATCATTCTTCTGTGGTTATAGGTTTATCAGAATAAATCCCTTACAGGCCTTGCCCCAAGCCATTGCTAGGCCTCACATTGGGTGACTTTTTAAAAATAGAGGAAGGACAGGCCTGATGCCAGGTGGGGTCATAAAAATAAAATTCCACAGCAGTAAATACAGCCACTCAATCAATCACCCACCATATCCATGTGTGGTCATGCAGAGTTCTTTATGTGGTTATCTCAGAAATGTTCAGACCAGAGGAAGACCCCCACCTGCCAATAGCACCCCGGATGGGAAGAAAAATCTTAATGTCCCCAACACCCAAGCCTTATAACCTTTGGTGGAGGATATAGTTACATGTTCAACTGTGCTGGGTGACTCTTTCATCTAAGTGGGAAAGGCCATGCTCCCACAATGGTTATCACCATCTGGCTAACAACTGGGGACCCCCAGCTGGACATAACACATTTCAGTGGGAACACAACAGAGGCTCTGAAGTGTAGGCCTCTAATTTGATCTGAGCCTCCATGGGTGAAAGCGAAGATATTTCACCACAAGTTTAAAAAAAAGGAAATACTCGTCATGGTGGCAATGATGATTATGATAATAACCACAGCTGTCTGGAACTGTATGATGAATATTAATAGCAGGTAAGGAGGTGAACAGTGGTTGTTACATACCTTACAGTGACCGATAAGAGGGTGGAAATGCCCTCAAATTTTATATTAAATGTGAGACATTTAACGCCTTATGCCCGACAAGATTTCAGAGTTTGCTGCATTAAAAGGAAAAGACTTGAGTTCTAATTACATGCTAGGATTTATTCTGAGCTTTTTACCATATTTATCTCATTTAATTCTTATTAAAAAAAAAGTGAGTTAGGTACTATTACTATTCACATTTAACAGATGAAGAATCTGAGGCATATGAAGTATAACTAACTCAATACATGTGCAGCTGGGATTTGAACGGTCTAGAACGTTCTCTGAATAGTATACTTTGTTTATGTCACTATGTTTAATGATGACTATTACTCAATATACGTGAGGAAAAACCCAAAATACATACTCTATGCAGAACAAGTCTAAAGACATGTAACTAAAAAAAAAAAGAAATTAAATTGTAGAATTGTGTAATTAGGTGATTCTTAGTTATAAGCAGAACATTCTGCTCTGAAACGTAAAATTCTATAGAAGGAAGAAGCTATTACCTGCTACAAGCAAAGAATTCCTGAGGAACTTAGAAAGAGATTTGATGTGATTAAGAGGAAGAACTGGATGATTTTGGAGAAAAAGAAAAATTTAAGCCCTAAATTCTTGTAAATATCTAAAGTACAATTCAAAAAATGAAAACAAAATAATAAGATCTAACATCTGAGATATTAATAAACATAATTTTAGGTATTGTATTGATGTGCCAAACTGGCCCATAAAATGATTCCTAGGGAGCATAAAAAGGCAAAAGTCTTATCAAAGTGGATTTCAGACTTGAAAGTCATAATGAAAGTCAGATTATGGTTAGCTTCTTGGGAATTCATTTTAGAGAGAAAAATAGGCATGGGATTAAATGATCCTTGTCTTTTTCTTTGCCAAATCAACCACTTCATGACCCGATCTGATGGAATCTAAAACTTTACTTTGGAAATGCATGTAAAAGTGCATAAATAATCTGCCCCTTGCATGGGAACATCCTGAAATTTGGCTTGTTGTCTATCTGTGTGGCTGTCCAAAACAAATATACTCTTTGTGAATTACAACTGGGTCTATCCATGAAGAAGAGATCTGGGTGCAACAATATCAGCACTTTGATATTTTGGGGCTGTTTTTGTAAAAAGCTGTGGGGACAGATGCCTTGTTCTCTCCAGTTACAAGACAATTTGCATGCATGTAGGAAATTAAGTGATAAAACCTTTTCTTCTTTTTTTTGCGGTACGCGGGCCTCTCACCGTTGTGGCCTCTCCCGTTGCGGAGCACAGGCTCCGGACACGCAGGCTCAGCGGCCATGGCTCACAGGCCCAACCCTCTGCGGCATGTGGGATCTTCCCGGGGCACGAACCCGTGTCCCCTGCATCAGCAGGTGGACTCTCAACCACTGCGTCACCGGGGAAGCCCAGCCTTTTCTTCTTTTTCACAGTTTCATTTTCCTTAATCACTAGGCTTTCAAATTTTGGAAAACTGCTCTCAAATAAGCAATAGCTACTTCATGATTAACCTAACTCAAAACACTGTATTTCAATAACTACCTTTCTGTGTATTTATTGGGCTTCCCCAGGGTGCAATATTCCAAACAAACTAAGGACTCCAGAAAAGACATTTGTTCCCATCAAGAACTGAAATGGGAAAAAAAAGAAAAAAGAAAGGAAAAGACATGGCCATATCTATGCAGGTACACACATGAAATTAATAGTTTTCTGCTTATTTTTGATTGCTAGAGCTTTCATCCTGTTCTTTATTATCTAACACACACAAGTATGTCTAGAGATGAGGTCTAGAATTACCACAGTCATGGACTGCCAAGAGTATTTTGTGTCTCTTAATATAGGTTTCATAAACTAATTAAGGAGGAGTGCAGATAAAAATAGTAATTATTAACAACAATAAAAATTCTTCTGTTTGACCATAAAGACTTGAAAAATAAATTTTAAATCAATCATAAGAAATTTAAGCAAAAACAACAAAACTGCTTTCTAGGCCTGTAAAAACAACAGCACTATTTCCTTTTGTGACAGCCTTTTCTCACAACTCCCTCTAAAAAAAAAAAGCATATGTGTTTACAAAAAAGATTCAAAAACATTGTTTCGTACTCGCTCAAGCTTTTTAAAAGATGGTTTGTTTATTTATTTATTTTTGTGTCCAAGCATTTCTTTAAAGCAACTTCAGCTTGGGCAGTTTATTCTAACATTCATGTCAAATTAAGGGATACTTTGAAATTGCTATAAATAAGGAAACTCTGAATTGTGTGTCCAGGAGGAAGCTAAAATAAAATGTGTCAAGGCCATATCTTGGGCCAAAATAAAGTGAGGCATTGAGAGAACAAAGGATTATACGTTTTTCTCTTTTTCCTTTCTCTTGGGTCTCTCAGACCAGCCAGAGAGCCTAACCTTCACCTTTGTTCATTTCAGGAACTCCCTTACCCCTGCTCTTTGCAAGGCCTGGGGGAGACTGCTTCAGACTTACTGGATGAGAGGCAAGGATACAACCTGTTTTTTCAAAGTTTTTTTTAAGCGATATATTTAGGGCGCTTGAGAGGAAAGAATTGGCCAGTCCTTTATTTATCTTCCTAACAACAGGTGCCGTCGGACAGTCATAAAAGAAGGCTACTGAAAAAGAATGATTTTGCCAAGTATTAAGCCCCTCTAGTGTGTTCCTCCTTACAGCAGATTGCTCAAACCTACACTGTGCCTTTCCAGTACAGCCTGGCAAAGTTTTTTCAGGGGGAAAAACATTGGCATTCATTCATGCAACTTCTTTATTCTTCATCCAAATCTTCAATGTGGCCTAAATGAACCATTTGAAGTTTGGAGAATAGCTGCCCTTGATCAAATACCCCCTCCTTCTTCTCCCTTTCTTTTGCTTACTTCCAACAAATGCACTTTTCCCCAATTTGAGAGAAAGGTAATAGCCTATGTGTAAGATGACTTCTCTAAAGACAAATTTATTTTGGTGTTTGAAATAGATGCAGGTGGAAACTAAAGGTCAAGGAGTAAATATGAGAGGAAGATTTCCCATCACCAGGCCTCCTTTTCTGATGATGACTAAGCCTTGAGTGATGCTGGGAAATAGGTAAGAGGTGATGAAGGCTGCTCTGCATTCAGATAGGTTTGGGGCTTAGCAGAACATTAAAATGTAATGAAATCTCTAGGGACCAAGAGAAAGACATAGCAAAGGAAAAACTCCTGTGGACTGAAAACATTATCCTCCATGCCCATGTTCCCACCTAATCCTACTGAAATAGGCCAAGGTAGAATAGATAGATAGATATTTCATGTTGATATAGCAAAAGAATCTGTAATAACAATGCCGTACTTTGATTCCTGGAGTTACCAGAATGGCCCCTTAAAATGATGGTCATCAATGGAGCTATGTTTTGCCATATGATTGAGTTTTCAAGAAGAAATCTTACATGGAAGATAGGAAAGTTACAGTGACTCACCCAAGGTTTTTGGAATGACACACAAGCACCAAGGAGGAACTCTTGCCTTTTTCCTACAAGTTAAGTACATATAATATAATACGGCCTGATATATCACATAGCAAAAAGTAAAATTCATGTTAAGGCCTGAACTTGGTGTTTTAGAAAAGAAGTTTTCTAGGTTCTACAGAATCTGATAGTTAACAATTGTCTAAGTAGATTAAAGAACCAGGCTTTATGGTTTTAATCATCACATACTACAGAGATAAAATTCTGAAGAAATGATTTATAGGCAAAAATAATATTAATAGTATTTTTAAACTATTAGAGATTCAAACAAAGAAAAAAAGCTATTGCAAATTTCTACTTTCATAAAATTACTTATCTAATTTCTAGTTTGATAAAATAACTTTTTGACAGGAAAAGAGAAAATTCTAGTGCAAGTTGATTCCTTTACTCAGTAGGACCCAGGGGCAATTAACTGTAAGGGTTTTTAGAACATAGACCATGTTGTATACATCTCTGAAATCCCAGCGACTAGTTCATAGTAAGTGGTCAATTAATAGATGGTATGTAAATGAGACATCCTGGGAGATTCCCACAAATCTGAAACTTCCTACCACATCTTCTCTTGCTATTTGATTAGAACAATTTTATTTTACTGGGTCTCAGGTTCTGCATCAATCTAAAGTCTAAGACAGACCTTAACTTTGGAACTGATAGTACCAAGAGTATAGGTCTCCAGTGAACAGATGTACAAATGATAAAGGTGCAGAGGAGGACAATGGGAAGTGGTTACTCCTTAAAAATAATGCTTTCAGGCTTCCCTGGTGGCACAGTGGTTGAAAGTCCGCCTGCCGATGCAGGGGACACGTGTTCGTGCCCCGGTCTGGGAAGATCCCACATGCCACGGAGCAGCTGGGCCCGTGAGCCATGGCCGCTGAGCCTGCGCGTCCGGAGCCTGTGCTCCGCAACGGGAGAGGCCACAACAGTGAGAGGCCCGCGTAACGCAAAATAAATAAATAATAAAAAATAATGCTTTCTTTCTCAGAAAGGGCTTACAGAGCCATCCAGAATATTTTGAAGGGTCTAGGTAAGGACCGTTGACCAATTACTTCCATTAGAGTTCCTCCTTGAGGTCTAAAGGTACACCTGTCCTACCCTCTTCTCCTTAGAAGCACCAGCTCTCCCAGGACCCAACATGAATCTCCTAGAATTAGACCCCTGCATGTTGGGAGGCAGTTGAGAGAGACATCTTTTGCACCTTCAGATGCTGAAAACTCAGTCTCTTTTTAAGAGTTGTCAGGTGCTGATGGATCCTAGGAGGGCCAAACCAGCTCACGTGTCTTAACAAGATTTACAGCAAGTGCACATGCCCTTCTTGAGCATGGTTCTCCCAGCTAAGGAAGAGATGTAAGAAGACCTGTAGGGGCTGGAGAAACCTGGTTGGGAGAATGTTCCTGCAGATAGTTTGAAATGACTCTGAAGAATTTGGTTTGGTGGCATGTTTTATTCTTGAGGCTGTCTTTCAGAGGGATGCTCATATGTAACAAAACCAACCCCAGTAAAAGTGAAATCAGTTCATACTAGAGAATGGACTTGAGGATATGGGGAGGGGGAGGGGTAAGCTGTGATAAAGTGAGAGAGTGGCATGGACATATATACACTACCAAACGTAAAATAGATAGCTAGTGGGAGGCAGCCGCATAGCACAGGGAGATAAGCTCAGTGCTTTGTGACCACCTAGAGGGGTGGGATAGGGAGGGTGAGAGGGAGGGAGACGCAAGAGGGAGGAGATATGGGAACATATGTATATGTATAATTGAATCACTTTGTTATAAAGCAGAAACTAACACCATTGTAAAGCAATTATACTCCAATAAAGATGTGTAAAAAAAAAAAAAAAGTGAAATCAGTTCGGAGAAGGTACAAGGACCAGAATAGTTCCTGAATTGCCATACTCCTT
>RJWK010016341.1:10960-35532 GCA_004363435.1 Platanista minor | reverse complement strand
GCCACCCCTCAGGTTTCCATGTCAAGTGGCCCAGCGACAATCAGGGTGGGAACCAGGTCCCCCGGCAGGCAGCGCAGCCCTGCTCCCAGCACAGCCCCTCTCGCGCGCACCTGGGCAGGTCAGGTGGGAGATGGCTCTGCCCTTGTCACACCGCTCATCCTCCGCTGTTCAGGAAGTAATCCTGCCCGGGGCCTGGCCCTGCTTCCTTCCCCTCTCTGGGCCTTGGTTTGCCCTCCTGGAAGAATGAGGGACGCCCCATCCTGAGTAATCCCCGGGACTCACCTCCTAGGACAGAGCAGAACTGTGGGCACCCAAAGCTGTACAAGAGCTATAAACTCACCCAGGACTCCAGTTCTAGAATTTCCAGCCCCTGCCCCTCTCGCCACGCCCTGGAGAAGCATGAGGTGGGCCCCCATCTGTCGTAAGTACTCACTGGGAGTACCCTCCTTCAGCACAAGCACTGACATTGCAGGCATCCAGCTGCATCCTGGGTGCGGTGGATGGCAGGGTGGATGCACACGCCACACTCACCGCTTCCCACAGTAGCCTTGGCTTCCTCAGGCCCTGCTCGCCCCCAGATGGCTGATGCACTCGCTCCTGCTCTCTGGACCTCGCGGCCACCGCTGCCTCCCGAGGGCCCCACGGGCCCCCTCCCCGTCGGGCCCTCCATGACGCAGTGGCCTCAGCGCCAAGGGCCCGGCATGCCGGGCTGGCCTCTGGGGAGAGAAGAGAGTGCAGGGGTCAGCAGTGGCGACCTCTCTAGGAAGACAGGCGGCCGGCACCAGCACGGATGCTACCGCCAGAGTTGGGGTCAAGAGGAGAGAACGCCTCCTCTTTGCCTGGTGGACCCTTGAGCATCCTTCCAGAGCTCTGCTCACCGGCCACTTCCCCTCCAAGCAGCACAGTCCGCCTGGAACAGACTCTGTTGGAGACACGTGCCTATGTTTGCTTCCAGTTGGAAGTCCTTGGGGGCAGGTAGGGGCCCATTCTTGCTCATCAACAGACCCCGAGGAAGTAGCTCAGATCCTGGCACCTGAGGCTGCTCAAAACGTTCCCACCGGGGCTCCCCTGGTGGCACAGTGGTTAAGAAGCCGCCTGCCAATGCAGGGGACATGGGCTTGAGCCCTGGTCCGGGAAGATCCCACATGCCACGGAGCAACTAAGCCCGTGCGCCACAACTACTGAGCCTGTGCTCTAGAGCCCGCGAGCCACAACTACTGAACCCCACGTGCCTAGAGCCCGTGCTCTGCAACAAGAGAAGCCACGGCAATGAGAAGCCCATGCAGTGCAACAAGCGCAACATGGAAGCCATAAAGGCCGTGTGGGAACAGGCAACAGAGCAGGTGTCCTCTTGGGACACCCCGGGACCATGGTTTAGAGATAAGCCCATTGCACCTCCCACCCAGCGAGGGCTGGAAGGGACAGACACCCCAAAGACAGCGCATCTCCCGAGAGAAGAAAATTCAGCTCCATTTCATACGGGGCTCAGCTGGGCTGTGACTCCAGCCTCGGATTCCCAGGGGGTCCTGCTGCTCCTTATAACTAAGCCCGCTTCCTGGGGGGCTCAGTGGGCCCTGTCTCTCTCACCGGAAGAGGCCTGCACCCAGGCAGAGTCCCCGGGAGGAATGCCGTACAGATTTGCAGGAAATGGGCCAGGTCCCAGGCTGCCCCATGAGGGGAGGAAGCAGGTGGCAAAGGGCGGGAAAAGAGGAAGTGGCCGGGGAGGAACCAGAGACTGCTCCCCACTCCCGGGGTGCCCTCGGGCCTCCCCCCCCCCCCGAGAGCTGGTCATTATGCCCCACTCTTTCCTGGGGCCAGAGAGGAGTGATGACCCGACAGACGGTGCTCCCAAGGTCTGGGGTTTGGTCACCCATTAGAAGACACAGCAGGACACAGAGCCCCTTCCAGGCACGGGTGACAGGGAGGGTGGGTGTTCAGCCTGGGCCGGGTCTGAGGCACAGAGGCAGACCCCCTGCCCCCATCCACAAGGACGGGAGTCAACCACGCCCCCCTCAGTTTTCACCTCAGGGACGGAGGGGACAGGGATGGCTCTGCTCACTCACACGGAAGCTGGACAAGAGCAAGGCGGGAAGCAAGGCTAAGGGAAGCCTCTCTTGTCAGTCCTCTCTGTTCTCTGATGAAGAACTGGGAGGGGTCAACCCCAAACCCCAACCAGGCTGGCAAGCATTCCCTCTGCACAGAGCAGAACACACAGGGAGACAGGAGAGCTCACCTCTGAGCCCCTTTCCTGGGGACAAAACTGCAAACTGGAAAGCAGGTCTGGCCTCCTCCAGACCCACACCCCGTCTTGCAGTGGGTGCTGGGGAACAGGGGGCCCAGCAGAAACCAGAGGATGCTGGTGAGGAACACGGGGCTCAGAACCCACTGGGCCTAGACAACCCCGAGAGCCCCTGGCCAGCCTCCCAGCTCCACCTGCTTCCTGCAGCAGAGAATGGGCAGGAGATGCGGAGGCGGAGGGCGGCAGCTGTCATGTCACCTCGAGGCTGGGGGCTGGGGGCTGAGGCACAGGACACGGGGGCACAGGCTGTTGCAGATCAGGCACAAGGTTGCGGGGGGCACAGCCCTGAGCGCCCCGTGAATGCACAGAGGAGCCACCAGAGCATCTTAAACCCTGAGAAGGGCTGCGTTCTATCCCTTGGAAGTTTCGTTCCTGTATTTGTGCAGAAAGGACAGAGGAGGAGAGAGTGGAGGTGGGACCTGTGGCGCGGGGTTGGGGGGGGGGGCGGGGCGGGGGCTTGGGTTCACTTTTCCCTGTCTCGAATTTTCACCAGGATCAGGGGAGCTGGACCTCCGTCAGACCCAGCAAGGAGTATTTTCAGAACTACGGACCCAAGGCTGTCCCAGGGCGGTGGTGAGTGTCCACAGGCTCCCAGAGGGCCTCAGACACAAGTATTTGTCAACACCTGCATGCACCAGGTGTCTCAGCCAGGTTCACTGCAGCTGGCGGGGAAAGCACATCACCCCGTTCTACAGATGGAGAAACTGGGCTGGGCTCCGAGGGGTGGGCAACTCAACCCCCTACACACTCACACACACACACACACACACACACACACACACACACACACACACACACATATATATATATATACTCTCACATTAACACTCTCTCACACACTCACATCCCCACACACACCCCTGTCCATGCCCACCCTGGTATCCTTCTAGGCAGCCCCTCACCCCCAGGGAGGAGGGAGTAGGCCAGAGGGTGCTCCCTTGCCAGAGGAAGAGGCAGCATGGACCGGCAGGTTCCAGGAATGCAGCATTGCTGCAGAATTCTCCAGCAACCTTTGTTAAATGTCCAATGTCATTTCAAGCCCTGGTGCCTTGTACTCTCTGTTCCCTGGTCCCCGGGGGCCATCCCCACCCTTGTCACGCACGAAGACCTCCTGGCATCTTTCAGGGTGCCGCTCCATCTGTCTGGCCCTCCTCAGCCCCCAGCCAAGCCATCGTCTGTTTCCTTCCTCTCTTTACTCTGAAAACAGCGAGCCCCACACCTGTCATCGAGGGCACCGTGGCCTGGTCACAGGTGGGTGCCGGGACCGGGAAGCACAAGGCTTAGAGGCCATGCTGCTATCCCCGCTGTTCTGCTCTCCTGAAGCATCTCAGTAGGGCACTTGGATCCGTTGTCTAGCACAGGTCCTGTTTGTGGGGTCTCTATAACCCCCAGCCGGGGTCTTCATCCCCCTTCTCTACAGCCAGGCATCTTGCACAAGCCACACCCAGGGCGTCTGACTCTCTTCCCCGCCTCCACCCAGGAGTCAGGACCAGCCCATAAGCGCCTGCGTCCCTGCCCCACGAGCCTGCCCCCAGCAGCTCAGGGCTGGTTTCCTGAGAAAACGGAAGGCTTCGGGGCTCAGGGGACTTCCCACTTGCTTGGTGAGGGGCCTGCCCATCAGGCAGGGTTGCCGGTGACAGTCGTAAGTGTGGGGTTCCTAGTCACAGCCCGCATGAGGAAGTGGGCTCTGTCTCTCTGGGAGGGTCCCACCCTGCTGGGTCCCAAAATAGCCTTGCTCAGCCCCACAGGCTGCTGGCTCCCGACTGCAGGAGGGGCCGCCCAGCCCGCAGCCTGGTGGGTGTCCAGAGCTCCCACGGGCGGCCCTGCAGAGACTCAGGGACTCTCCTTCCCTATGGTCTCTGACCTCTTTGCTCTGCTCACTTTTGGGCCACCTGATGCGTCAGCAACAGGCCCCAGGTCCCAGCCAGCACCCAAACCCAGGGGACGGGAGTTTGGCACCAGAACACGGAGACCTGGGGTCAGTGGGCTGGGAGGCCACCCCATGCCTCAGTTTACCCACCAGAGAGTGAGAATGAAAACACCACCTACAAGGAGGTCAGTGGATTAAAGGATGGTGCTCCTGGGTTACAGCTGCGTTTAATAAATGTGGGCTGGACAAAGGGAGGAGATGGTTTGGGGAGGTCTGGCCAGAGCTTTCTCTGGACCCGTGCTGAACAAATGCCTCGAGGGCCATGCAGACCTCATCCACCTCACCAAGAAGCACCTCTTGAGGGTTGTCTGGTCACCCCCTCTATTGAGGTGACCAGTGCACCCCCAAAGTCATGTCCAACTCAGAAAGTGACCTTATTTGGAAACAGGGTCTTTGCAGGTGAGGTTAAGATGAGGTCACACAGGACTGAGGTGTCCCTGCATGCCTGGGGCCCTTATAAGAAGAGGAGGGACACAGACACACCTGGGATGCTGTGTGAAGATGGAGCCAGAGACCAGGGTGATGTGCCCCACGAGCCCAGGGACGCCTGCAGCAGCCAAGAGCTGAAGGACCCTCTCTCAGAGCCCACCCCCCCAGGAGGGGGGGCACCCTTCCCACACCTGGGCTTCAGACTTCCAGCCTCCAGAACTGGCGGAGAATTAACTTCTGTTATTAGAAGCCCCCAGTTTGTGGCCCTTTGTTACGGCAGCCCAGGGACAGTAGTCGCCCTGGGTCCCCCGTGCCTTGAATTTCTCTGCTGTAAAGTTGGCGTTTTGGGAGGAGGATTAAGTGACCTCAGGCATCAGACGCTGGCTCAACACCGGATACAGGAAGCCTTGTCATTGTCAGGAGCCACCACCCTGCAGCGCTAAGTGTCCTCGCTTAGTCCTCATGATGGCCTGGAGGAGCGCTACTGCGCCCATTTCACAGAGGAGCCATGAAGGCTCCGTGAGCAGCTGTGCTGGCTCAGCCCAGCCGGGGGGTCTCTGGTGAGATTTAAACCCAGGTGGGTCTGAGGCCAGCCCTCGACACCCACCCTGAACCTAAGCACAGCCTCTATGGCTATGCCTCTATCCACAAGCTCAGCCACAGCACCGACCCCCGTACCCAGCCCCCCGCCCCATGGGAGGCTACGCCCCAAGTGACCCGCAACACTAACTCCCACCAGTGTGGCTTTGCCATCTGTCATCTCTAGGAAACTCCCACAGACAGGGCTTGGGGCTCCCGGCTCGGCGGGGGGTGGTCACTGCAGGCCAGGGGAGGGTCTCAGTGATGTGCTGGGACCACACGCTCAGGGCAGGACCTGGTGCTATGAAGCCTTGGGTCTGGGTCTCCCTTAGAACCTTCCGGTTGGAGTCCCTGGTCAAGTCACTTGTCCCACTTGTTGATGGAGAGGAGGCCCAGGGGTGGTGACTTCAGAGTGGCCGGGTCACAGCTATAGCACCACCCAGGCGGGGACACATGTGGTGTCTGCCAGAGGTAGTGTCAACCCAGGGTGGAGGCCCACTAGACCGGGAACCCTGCTTGCTGGCGATGTTCCCGCGTCCTGGCCAGACCTCGGGAAGCGCTGGCTGGCTGCCTGCGTGAAGGGGGTGGGGGGGCTCAAGCGAGATCACGGGAGCAGCGGTGCTTTGTTAAACCTGATATCGTCACCGGGGCCATGGCTGCCAGCCGGCACGGGGTGCTCCCAGAGCTCTGCCTGGGAGTCCGCTAACCAGTGCCCACAGCCTTCGGGCCTCCCCCGACTCCAGTCCTGCTCCTTTCCAATCCCAAAAGGTCAGAAAAGTCTCCAAGAAAGTGAAAAGCAAGACGGCTCAGACCCGACCGTGGCAAGAGCCAGCTCTGTGGACGACACCTGCTCGGCCATCCTCGCCCGCCCGTCCAGTGCCCCGTACCTGCGCCCCGCTCCGCAGGACCGCGGCACCAGGCGGCCGCTCCCAGCTCCTCGCTGGCTCGCCCCGCAGGCCGTCTCCTGCACAGTGGCTGCCACCGCCCCTTTTCCTGCCCCACTTCCTCCCTGTACCCGTGCCTCCAGAGAGAGGCAGGCCCGACGCTGCTGTACCGCCCCCGAGGGCTGGTTGATCATTAACTCCGTCCTGGACCAGCTCCAGGCCCTGCCCCACCTGCCCATGGCCAGGCACCCAGGCTCAGATGTGGAGGCCACCCCGCCTCAGCTGCCAGGATTGGGGAAGTCTGACAGCTGCCCTGCCAACCTCAGCTCTGCTCTCTTTTCCTCTTCCACTTACCGCACACAAGTGCACACAGACGTGCATACACACGACATACATGCGCACACGTGCGTGCAAACACACACACCTGTGCACACCTACACACAAAAATGCGCACGCGCGTGCATGCACATACTTGCAGCTCCTTCCCTCTGCCCCGGTGCTGCCCTGGCCCGTTGGCCCAGTGAATGGGAACGCGCACAGGGGACAGCTGGGCATCTGCTCTGCTTCCCTCTTTGCCTTTCGGCTGGAATCCAGTTCCAACCTGGGTTTGACAGCAGGGGAGCTCAGCCCTGCCTGGGGAGCCAGAACTGGGTCTCCTGGGTCTCAGACAAGAAGCAGGAACTGGGGCTTCCCTGGTGGCGCAGTGGTTGAGAGTCCGGCTGCCGATGCAGAGGACGCGGGTTTGTGCCCCGGTCTGGGAAGATCCCACATGCCGCGGAGCGGCTGGGCCCGTGAGCCATGGCCGCTGAGCCTGTGCGTCCGGAGCCTGTGCTCCGCAACGGGAGAGGCCACAACAGTAAGAGGCCCATGAACTGCAAAAAAAAAAAGAAGCAGGAACTGAACACGGGTCGGCCCCTGGCCCTAGCCTCCCATCTGCTCTCAGGCCCTCACAGAGGCAGGGGTGTGGCTCTGGTTGCTGGCCCCAGCCCAGACTCAGGAATCAAGAACAGAGGGCCACCTTCTCCGTCCTGTGCTTGAGAAAGGTTGGACTTTCACTCATGGCCAGCCTTCATGACCAGGAGCATCTCTGAGTTCAGTGGTAACGTGCCCATTTTACCGACAGGGAAACCGAGGCCTGGGACATGATGGGGCATGCCCAAGGCCGGTGACAACTAGAAGGTGAGCCCAGAGCCAGGTCTGACAGACACTGAAGCCCTTGGGCTCGGTTTCTAACTGCGGCACTGCTGACATCTGGGGCGATTGCTCTTCGTCCCTGGGAAGGGGTTGCCATGCACACTGTGGGATTTTAGCAGCATCCCTGGCCTCTACCAGCTGAAGCCGACCCCAGCTGTGACAACCATTCCCATCTCTAGACACTTGTCTCCTGGGGGCAATGTCACCCAGAGTGAGAACCACTCAGGGCCGAGATATTTCTGGATGACCCCCTCCCACCCTGTCTGCCCTTTTTCAGATCAATTCCAAGCATTAATGCAGTCACCCCAATGTCACAAACTCCCTCCTCTCCGCAGTGGTCCAGAGCCCAGGCATGAGGGGGCAGCTGGAGACGTGGTGGGCATGTGGCCAGCTCACACCAGCAAGGTCCCCACTGAGGGCCAGCATGAGGCTCAAGCCCCTCAAGGAGCAGCTCTGGCCACTGAGGTCCAGGGCAGTCAAGCCACTCCCTCTGGGGGCTCCAGAAAGGCCAGGCCCAGAGCTCGGGCTGCCCACACTCCCAGCCCAGCTGGGCCACACCCCACACCCCACACCCCACCACCATGTTCGGGGACCACAAGGCAGGAGCCAGAGGCTCCAGGTGGCCATTTTCACAGTCCCCCAAGACCACAGGCCAAGTAACGGGGGAGGGGTTCATGCCACCCGCTGGGTCCCAGGGGGCCAGGCAGCCGCTCCCACCAGCAGCTCTCCCTCCCCACCCCCCCAGGGAGGTGTGGCCTCCCCAAGCCTGGCCTCTGTCTGTGGACTGGGGCCCCCCAGTTCTCCAGCCGGCTCTCCAGAACCCCACATTGTGCGGAACACGAGCTGCTCGCTTCTGCTCCCTTTGTTTTTCTGGAAACTGTGTTGAAAGAGGCCCCAGACGGGCTCCACATCCATAAAAGGGTCTGGACGCGTTTCCTCTCCTGGCCATTGTGCCCTGCTGAGGCCCAAGACCCCGTATCCTGTTTGTCTCTGTAGCTGCGTTCTTGGCCCAAGGCCGGGGGGGTTTCCAAGAGCCTTCCCCACTGTGCCCAGCATCCTTCAGCTCTGCACAGAGCACCCCAACTCTGCATATTGTACCCCAACTTCACAGAGTGTACCCCAACTCTACAAGTGCACTCTAATAGCCTTCCAGAGGAAGAATGCGAGCCTTTCAGGTGGGGAGGGCCTTTCCAAATAAGGGGTCCCTCCTGGAAGTTGCACCACAGGGCAGCTCTATACAGCCCTGCGTGCAAGAGGCTGGTTTCAACCCCAGCCCAGCCCAGGCTTTGGGTGCCCCTGAAAGAGCCTGTCACCCCCTGGGCCTCGCTTCCTGCCTTTTAAATGGTCAACTTGGGCTTAGAGATCTCCAAGTGCCCTCCCAGGTCAGCAGCTCAGATCCCTGCAGGGTTGTAATAAATTCTAATTATCACTTTTGCCGAAAATATGCTGGATCCATGGATTGTAGCCATTCCAGTGTGTTAGCACCATGCCACTGGACTGAGTAGGAAACAGGCTTAGGAGAGGCAGGACCTGCCCTGGGTCGGCCGGGTCGCACAGCCCCAAGGCAGACACCATGGCTGCCCGGGGCCAAAGCGGACCCCTGACACTCTAAGGCATGAGACACACAGCCAGAGGAAGAGCTCTCAGGAACTTCCTGTGGGAAAACCTGTGGCCACCCACCAGCAACCCAGCTGTAGCTTCTTTTTAACCATCCCTGCGGGTCTGAGGTAGCCCCCTCCCACCTTCAGCCTGCCTGGACTCTGCTCTGCCATTGTGGAGGGAGGTTCCCAGTGAGCCCCCAGGACAGCTCCCGCCTGATTCCTAGACCATAGATGCTGGCCCTGGGCTGCCATCCAGAGCCGGGGGACAGGGGCTGTGGGGTGCCCTGCCTTCCGCTTATTTTTTAACTCATGGAGCAAATAGCAACAACTGTGGTCCTACAAAGACAAAAAGTAATTTCTAATTTTGTCATGTTATCTTAGAGCATTTTCGGTCCTCTGGGGCTGTGAGGGGCTGTATCAGCACAGTCTTGGGCCAGGAAAGGTGACCTAGCCCTACCCCCAGTCCCAGCTGGGATCCTCTGGACAGCCTCCCTGGCACGTGATCCAGCCTCTTGGTGGGTCCCCACTCCTCCCTGTGACTGCTCTGCACTTTGGGGTTCAGAGCTGCCCCTGCCACCACCCATCTTGGCTCCATCACCCCAGTTCTGACTTCAAGTCCCCACCCACAAGGGGGCTCAGACAAGTTGGGGTTACAGACTTGGAAACAGACTGGGTTGATGTAGCACGATCTGTGCAGTGCCCAAGGAAGGGGAAGAAGAAAGAGGCGAAATCTAAGGAGGCTTCCTGGAGGTGGAGGCTCCTCAGCTGACTCTTGGAGGAAGAGGGACTAGGCAGAGAGAAAGTGTAAAGATCTGACTGGGGACAGGGCCAGCCAGAAGAGCACATGAGCCTGGCCTGCTCCAGGTATGCAGCTTGCTGAAGCATCCCACAGCCACTTCTGGTGGCTGCAGATTCTGGGGGCAGGTTACCCTCTCGCTCTGAGGGTTAAGCTACAACAGGCTATAAACATAAATGGTGAATCCCAGGAATGCAGAGGCCCTGGGGAGGGCATGGGTGTAGGGTTGGGGGACAGGACTACTCCCTGCTGGGTCTCTGCAACAGCCCAGACAGTGGAAGCAAGACATACAGGTGATTCTAGAGCAGGGGCAGCAGATGCTTTCCATAAAGGGACAGAGAATAAATACGTTTGGCTTTTCAGGTCATAATGTGGGCTCCACCACAACCCTGAGGTAACAGCCTGAAAGCAGGCTTAGGTGATAGGAAATGAGTGGGCCTGACCCGGTGCCAAGAAAACCTTATTTGCAAAACAGGGGTGGGATTTGGCCCTGGGTATGGGCCCTGCTCTAGAGAATGGGGCGGGATGGGGAATTCATGGAAAAGCCCCTCAGGATCACCCTGCCACTGATGCAGGAAGGAGTCACCACAAAACATCCCCTGCCACCCTGGAAATGGGATGTGGAAAGGTTCACCATTAGTGAAACAGGGAAGAACAGAATCTGACTCCATGTTGGATCTGTTTCTTTTACTTTAATCTTTGCTTTTTGTTGCTTTTGTTACTATGATCACCAAAAGGATGCTGCCTATAGCTGCAAGCATACGTAATGGCCTGCCTCAGGGGACCTTGCCCCTCTGCCTGAATGTTAAACTAAAGTGCCTTTGTTCACCTCACAGGAAGACATTCTGACCCTGCCCACCTGTGAATGGCTGCAGAAAAGAAATTAACACATCCCCTCCCTGAGGATGGCCAAGCCAGGAGATATTTTGCAAGACAGCCAAAAAAAAAAAGCCTTTTTGCTTTACTTCCTCCCTGTCTCTGTTCTATAAAAGAAACTGGCATCCAGACCCCAATAAGATGGTATTCTAGGGGACTTCCCTGGTGGTGCAGTGGTTAAGAAATCACCTGCCAATGCAGGAGACATGGGTTCAAGCCCTCCAGGAAGTTCCCACATGCCACAGAGCAACTAATCCTGTGTGCCCCAAATACTGAGGCTGCGCTCTAGAGCCCGCGAGTCACAACTACTGAGCCTGTGTGCCACAACTACTGAAGCCTGTGCACCTAGAGCCCGTGCTCCGCAACAAGAGAAGCCACCGCAGTGAGAAGCCCACAACAAAGAGCAGCCCCCGCTCACCGCAACTAGAGAAAGTCCGTGCACAGCAGCGAAGACCCAACGCAGCCAAAAATTAAATAAACAAATAAATAAATTCATTTTTAAAACAAGATGGTACTCTAGGACATTAGTCCACCATCTTCTCAGATGCCCGGCTTTCCAAATAAAGTCGCTATTCCTTGCCTCAACACCTTGTCCCGATTTACTGGCCTGCAGTGCAGCAAGCAGAGCGAGCTTGGATTCAGTAACATTAGGAGAGCATCTAAGTAGAGAATGGTGGAGCCGGCACCAGCACCAGGCAGCCTGGAGGACCAGTAATGACCAGAGAGCTGAAGACCATCCTCTGCTTGACGCCGGCTCAGGACACGATACAGGAAGCTGCACCCTTCCTCCCTCCTATTGCTGGTTAGGACTGTAACTGCTAAATTATTATCGAGGGTTACCAAGAACCAGCAATTAAGAATGTTCCCAATAGAGACAGGTGATTTGGCTGCGAGGTAGCAAAGTCCGTCCTTCGGGCTTTGGGTGAACTGAGACTTGGGAAGAGAAAGCCGCTCACCCAAGGTCACAGGAGGGGGTGAACCCAGTGCTCCCACTGGTCCACGCCAAGCAACGTCCCGTCACCTTTCCTGGTCTCTGGCTCCACAACTGTCAGGTGCAGATGTGACCCGGCTAAAGCAGTTTCCCAGAAAGATACTCCTTCCAAGGCCAGTGCATTCCTGAGCCCCACCCGGGTCTAAGGAGCAATCTGCCTGAGATGTCCTTCCTTTGCACATCTAAGTCTGAGGTCGGAGCCCGGGACAGAGAGAGAAGCTGCTAGTCTGGAGCCTGGCACCCGGCTGCCGCTGGACCTGCCAAAAGGGCTAGAACCATGTGTGTGCTCAGCAGAGCTCGGTCTGTGTTTGTTGTTTCTGACCTTAGCAGCTGAAACCAGTCCCGACAAAAGATGAGCAGAGCTCTAGGCCCCGTGATTTCAGGAACTGCTCTTTGCAAAACAAGGATATTGGGACCAAACAGCCTTTCCAGATGACTGATGGCCACCCAGGCCGGGTTGAAGGCCTGCAGGAAGTGGTCAGCAGTTCCTGTGGACCGGAGACACCACCCGCAGTGGCCGTGGCCCCAGCCCATCCGGCTCTGTCCGGGCAGGCGTCGCCCTCTGCCCAGGAATCGCTGACTCTGCTGCCCTTTCTCCCCTCCTCGGCCCACGAGCTGGCCAGGTGCCTGGGTGTATTTGTGCCTGGGACTCCTCCGCATTCCGAAGAGGGGTGCTCCCTCGTCAACACCCCAAATAATGTGACAGGGCACTCGGAGGAAGTTGGTAAGAAAGGACAAAGGCTGTTTTCACAGCCTATAAGGGAGCAAGGCCCGGACTGGCATGTCCTCCTTGTCCCGTCCTTAGGGGGGCCCTATGGTACCCACCAGTTCAAAGCAGCCCCCTCCTTGAAAAAAGAAGGGACGGGGTGAGGACTCCCCTGGTGGTACAGTGGTTAAGACTCCACGCTCCCAATGCAGAGGGTCCGGGTTCAATCCCTGGTCGGGGAACTAGATCCCACATGCCACAACTAAGAGTTCACGTGCCACAACTAAGGAGCTGGTGAGCCGCAACTAAGGAGCCCTTGAGCTGCAACTAAGACCTGATGCAACCAAATAAATAAGTAAATATATAAAAATAAATATATAAAAAAAAATTAAGGGACAGGGTTCTAAGCGGCCACACAGCTGGCAGTGGCCGTGTCTTAGAGGTTCCTCCCATCATAGGACAGGCTTGCCCCACTGCCCTGGACCATCCATCCTCTGAGTCGTGGGTGACCAGGAGGCGGCTGCCTGGAGGAGATGGGAGTAGGGGGCTCCAGACTGGGATGCACGGCGTGGCCTTCACGGCTGCCGTTTTCCCTGGGAGCCTGGGGAAGTCACCCAGTTTATAAATGAGACCCCAGGGACACCCCGATCCCATGGGCCCTGACTCCCCAGAGCACCAGCATTCCTGAAGCGGAGTGTGGCCACCCCACTGGAATTCTGGACGTTATCCCAGCCCAGGCACCAGGGGATGGATCTTGAACTTGGCTGTGCAAACATTAACCCAGGCCCCAGCACACACTTCCCAGAGGCCTCCCAGCCAAGACCCACCACTGCAGGTGGGACAGGGCAGAAGGGCTCGGGGGGGAATTTCTGCAGGCCCCCCCGATGTTGCTCCCTGCTGTGCCAGGACTGCACGTGGGTGATGCTGGCTGGGGGGGTAGCCCCCGTTTCAGCCCCCGTTTCATTCATTTGGCTACTTCTCATCTATGCTCCCTTCTGGCAAAACCTCCAGAGCCTTCTACCCCAGCTAGCTCTGTACCCTCCCTGAGCCTCACCTCACCCACTCCCCAAAACTGCCCTTGCCCAGGCCGCCAGCACCTTCTGCTTTGCTAAATCCAATGGTTTCGCCCCCGTCCTCATCTCACTGGCCCCTCGGCGGTCACCCTCTGCCTCACCTGCCACACTGCTCTGCCTACACTCGCTCTTAGGTGTGAGCGTGAAGGTAGGGGGACTTCAGAGCCCTCTGCCCACACTGACAGTCCAGGTGCCACCTCACACCTGAGGGCGATGCCAGGCCTTCCTCTCGGTGGGACTGGACAATGGCCCCCCTTTGCCCACCACCCACCCCTCCCTCCCCCGAATCTCAGAAAACAGCACCACCGGCCACTCAGCACCTGGTCCTTCACTTTCCACTGACCTGTCACACTCAGGCCACCCCATTCCCCTGATGGTTGAGGTCCTCGGGCTCCCTGATCCCCTGTGCCCCCCCCCAACTTCCCCTGCATTTGCACACCCTCTTTCTGGTCACCTTTTCCTCCAGGCTGTGACCTCAACTCCTGTCTGTCTCCTTCCTGCATTACCTCCTTCTGAGTCCTCGCTGATGTGGACAAGCCACCCCTTCCCCAGCCCTGAGGGCCCTGGGCACATCTGTGCTGTAACTGGGGTTTCTTTTTAGGCTGCCGCTAGGCTAACACTCGAGGACCCTCAAGGGCACTGCCGGGGAAGTCTGTGAGCGTTTGTTGAATGACTAACAAACAGGCACCTGAACAGGAGCCCCTGTGTGCAGGACCTGCCTGTCCCAGACTCGCAGAAAGGGTAGCCCCCTGAGTTATCGCCTCGGATAGGGCAAAGCAGTACAGGACGCTCACCCGTCTCCTCCTGCCCGATTTTCAGTTCCCCCCTTTTCTTCCTGACTCTCCAGGGTGGCAGCTGGGTGGGAGGGACTCAGGTCTCATCCACGGGCCACCGCAGGCTCCGAGCAGCAGCCGCTGCAGGTGGACATCCACACCTGCACCCTTCACACGCCCGGCCACCCAGAGGCAGGTTTCACAGGCCGCGGTGTGGGGGGCCTGGCTGGAGCATCCACCCATCTGGTGCCAATCCAGGTGTGAGCCCGGGGTGTCCCCTCACCATGCAGGTGGGCATGGCCTCCACCTCTCTCCCCCCACAGAGCCCTCCTGGCTTCACAAAGGTCAGATCTTCCGTCCCAGCACCTCACATGCCAGTCCTGTTAAAACCATGCTGACCCCGCGCAGTACACGCTAAGGTGGCAAAGAGCACCGATTCTGTCCAGGTGTGAACCCTGGTGAGTACTTCACTCTTGCCCTGGGTCGTCTGCCCAGACCCAGCCCCTGCTGGCGTGGGGAAGGGAGGCCCACAAAGGAGAGGGATTACTGTCATTGTGGCCAGTGGGGGCAGGGTCCGGCCGCTGACAGCACTGCCTAGCCCCACCCTGTGCCTAGCTCAGTGTGGACACTGGGCACCTGGGTGAATGGATGAATCAGGCGACCCTGCCCTCCAGGGCTCTCGGCCTAGTGGTAAAGACAGGCAAGGAAACAGTCGGAGTGACTGTGACAGAGGGCGAGCAGAGAGGCCGGGGCCACCAAACAGCCCACGTGTCAACTGGAGATAGCCGGGGGGCTGCCTGGTGGAGGGGGCTCCGAGCCTGGCCTTGGCACATGAAATGCATTCCCTGGCAGGAATTGTACACAGCGAGCCTGGGACATGTTGTAGGGCCAGAGAGTAGGAAATGGGATAGAGAGGATAGATAGACAGACAGAGACAGACAACAGATCAATGGAGAGCTGATAGATCCATGGATGCCCACAATGATGGGACTATGTCCAAGAGACGCAGGGGATGACAGAAGAGGTCTCGATGGAGGAAGCTGGGACAATTTAAGGAACAAAGTAAAGTTGTATTGAATTATAACTCCAGGTATAAAATGAATATTCCTAAATCCATACTGATGTAAACAAAAGATTGCATAACTAAGTAGTAAATGGAGGAGAAAGAAGCAAATCTCCCATGCAGCAGAATTCCAGGTGATTTATGTAGCTGCTCCACCCTCCCCAGCCCTCAGGCGTGGCTGGGCAGGTGACTTCCTTCTCAGGAGCACTTCTTGGAAATAGAGGGGAAGGGTAATTTCATGGGTGGAAACCTGACAATCACCACCTTGGCCTGGGCACACAGGCCGACTTCGGCAGTTATAGATTATGTCAACAGCAGGTGCCCTTGCTGGGATGGGATGAGAAGGGTACTTTACCTCTGTGACCTTCCTCTCCCAAACCCATAACCCCAGTGTCACCATGAGAAAAACATCAGACAAACCCAAACTGAGCATGTACAGGGGTGGGGTAGGGTGGCATGAGTGAGGAGTGAGGAGATTAACTCAGCTTGGTAGTCAGGGAAGTCTTCCTGGAGGTGGTGACATTTGGGCAGGGCCTTGGAAGATAGGTCAGAGCAGACAAGGGAGGTTCAGGTAGAAGTCCCAGCACGGCCAGAAGGCAGGGCTGGATGGGGAGTGAGCAGGGACGGTTGGTGGCAGCCACAGTGAGAGGGGCCCATACAACCAGCCCCTGCAGCCCCTTACCAGGAAGGGGAAGGAAAGTGGCCCACATGGGGGCCAAGTGACCGGATGGGGTGACAGACCTCATCACGGCATCTGCATCTAGGCAACAGTGACCAAAAGAGGACAAAGGCTCTCAAGGCTGGGGGCCCTGGTGACTGAAGCTCAGGGACCAGGACCATGGGTGGTAGGCTCACAGGAGGCTGATTGGGTTCCTGTCAAAGTAGACCCCCCACCCCACTTCCTGTCTGGGTTTTTGACTCTAATCATGAACCCAAGGGACAGGCAGACGAGGCCAGGGGTTTCTAGACACAAGAAACACACATTCCTATGGGAAAGACAGGGGCACAGGGTGGCTGGGAGAAGCCCGGGAGCCCTCTGCCTCTGGGTCTCCCACTATCACCCACCCCACACACCCTGTCAGGCAGCAGGAAGAAGGGAGAAGTCCGCACATCACCACACTTGGCCATTTCTCGTGGGGAGGACTTGGCTCAGGCTGCTCCAGTGCCCAGAATGCCTTCTTTTCTCCCTTGGCTGCCTGGCAAACCCTTACGCATCCTGCCAAACCCTGCTCAATCATCACCTCCTCTGGGAGGCCTCCCAGACTGCTCCCAGCTCTGGGAGGAGTTAGAGGAAGAGGGGAACAAACTGCTCTTCCTTTGCCCCTGCCTCACGTGGGCACTGACCATCTCACTGCACACCCCTCCCTGTGTGTCTGCTACAAGTCTCCCCTTCTTTCTGGTCCCTTCATCAGAGCCAGCCACTTGCAGGCTCTAACCTGGCTCTCATTCACTTACCCTAAATCCAGATTGACCTCTTGCTAACAGAGTGGCTTGGGTAAGGTATTTTACCTCTCTCAGCCTCCATCACTCTATCCATGAAATGGGACCACAATCCTGTCCTATGGGATGGTGCCAAGGTTCCAGATGCGGTCGAGGGTGGACATGACTCGTTAAAGAGAGTTTCTGGGGCAGCACACGGACCAAGCAAGCAGACTCTCAGACTCGGTGGGTCGGGGTCTGAACCCAGGCAGCTGCAGAGCACAGCCTCTAGTCCCTTCACTTGCTTAAGTCACTCTTTTTTGGTCTCATTTTATTTTGTTTCAGTGGCTCATCTTCTTTGTATTTTTTTTAAACTAAACTTTTTAATTTAAAATAGCTTTAGATTTACAGAAAAGTTGCAATGACAGTGCAGAGATCCCCACGTGCTCACGCCCTGTTTCCGCAACATCATCTCATGTTGTTATGGTACGTTTGTCACAACTGATGAACCAATATTGATTGATACGTCACTATTAACTGAAGTTCATACTTCATTCGGTTTCCTTGGCTTTTCCCTAGTGTCCCCAGAGCCCACTGGGGACACCACCTCACACTTAAGTATCATGTCTCTTTAGGCTCCTCTGAGCTGTGATGGTTTCTCAGATTTTCCATGTTTTTCATGACTTTTGACAGTTTTGAGGACTGGCCAGGTAAAAACAGCAGACAAATCCCAGCTGAAGTCCAGCAGATTGGACTTCAGCTGGGATTTGTCTGCTGTTTTTCTCAGTCCCTTTCCTGTTCATTTTCAACAAACAAAATCTGCTGCAGGTTTTGGCTCCGAGTCAGGCTGGACCCGGCCCTCTCCCAGCAGCTGTTTTTAATTAAACCACACCTGAGATGCTGACCCCCATATTCAATGCTGGAGGAAGAGACCAATGACTCTACAGAAAATCCTGGGCACTGGACACGGACAGTTCCTAACTGTCCGTGTCCTTGAAATGCATGAAATGATGCTTGGAAGTGCAAAGTGGTCCCAAGAGACCCTTTGTCACCTCCCAGCTCCACAGCTGCTGGCATCTGTCAGGACACCCTCAGCAGGGCTGTGGCGAGCCCGGGGCCAGGCCAATCTGAGGCTGGGTTACCAGCCAACTCCTATAAAACCGCAACGTTCACCCTTTGCCTGGCAGCCTCTGGCATCACTCTGCAGATGACTGACTGCTTCTGAGACGGCAGGGCTCCGAGGGGGCGGGGACTCTTTATAACAGTGACTTCTCTGAAATAACCCAGGTGTCAAATAAATCATGCTGCAGACTCGCACCAAATAGTGGCACGAGGCCGGTCTCAATGTGCCCGCAAGGGAGGATCTCTGAGCCACATTAAGTGGGGAAAAAGCAAGATGCAGAGTGATTTGTATGCTATTTTGTGTTCTAAACGGGAGGTTAGAATATTTTCATATTTCCTTGCATTTGTGAAAAGAAACTGGAAGGATCAATAAATCAGCGGCCACAGAGGGCTGAGTAGGGAAGCCTGGGAGACTTTTTCGGGTTGCGAAACTCTGTGTGATCCTGTGACAGTGGATACCTGACACTGTGCAGTTGTCAAAAGACTTTAAACTTTATAGCACAAAGTGAACTTTAACGTATGCAAATAAAACAAATTTAGGAGGACAGGGGAACCCCAGGTTGGATGCAGAGTACAACAAAGCAGTGAACAGTATTACAAATGTACGAAACAGCGTCACTGAAGAGAGGGGAGGTACCTGCACATCAGTTTGGCAGCGAGTGGAGGCTGAAGACTGAAGGCAAAAGACCTCACACACGTGCCCTGGGCTCTAGCTGGTCGTGTTGTTCCCCACGGGGGCCTGGGTTACAAAATCTTACGCTTCTATACGTGTGTCCAGTAGTCAGAATGTGAATAATTAAGTAAATGGGTGGTGGGTGGTGATAGCCGGGTTTCTCACTGTTGGAGTGGGAGCCACAGAAAACCAACGGGAGGAGGCTGGAGCGATCCGTGGGTGATGGCTTAGAGGTGGAGACAGCGCTGTGAATTCGTGTTTCACTTGATAGAGATACACAGGTTACATATAGATACACTTATTAGGTATGTGTGTATACGCGAGTTAGTATACATGTATATATACATGCTAACTTACAGATCTGTGTGTATAGATGGGTTAGTATACACATACGTACACACTTATAGATATGTGTATATATATGGATACATGTACACACGAGTAGACACTTACAGATACGTGGGTATGCACGGGCTAGTGTACACACATATACAGGCTAACTTATAGATATGTATATTTACATGGATATGTGTACACATAAGTGTACACATACATGTGTGTTTATACATGGGTTCGTATACACATACACATCTGCTGGGACGTCCTAAAAGACACCCAGGTAGCAACAAGCACACACAGGGTGCAGGTAAATCTTGGTTCCTAAGACTTTTCTCCCACAAAAGGAATCAGGACTCTTAGAGAAATGGCTGATTCTAGGACTGGGCCAGGATAGAGAGACGATGAGCCGGGCTTGTATTGGAAGAAAGGAAGGAAGGACATGAATGAAACAACAAATGAATGAAATCCCACCATGATGAGACGCGTCAGAGGGAGGCAGGGCCAGCTGAAAGAGCCCCCAGTAGCCAACGCTGGAAAAACTTGAGTAAAAAAAACTAATTAGCATTAGATTATAACCCATAATCCCTGTCTAATCAGAAAATTCCTAATTGAGGGGCATTTTACAAAGCACCAAACCAAAACTCCTCAAAAACAAAAGAATTAAAATAAGAAAGGCTATACAGATGGCCAACAGGCACATGAAAAGATGCTCAACATCGCTAATTATTCGATAAATGCAAATCAAAACCGCAATGAGGTATCACCTCACACCAGTCAGACATCAACAAAATGTCTACAAACAGTAAATGCTGGAGAGGGTGTGGAGAAAAGGGAACCCTCTACACTGTCGGTTGGGAATGTAAACTGGTACAGCCACTATGGGGAACAGTATGGAGGTTCCTCAAAAAACTAAAAATAGAGTGGCCATATGATCCAGCAATCCCACTCCTGGGCATACATCCAGACAAAACTATAATTCGAAAAGATGCATGCACCCCTATGTCCACAGAAGCACTATTCACAATAGCCAGGACCTGGAAACAACCTAAATGTCCATCGACAGATGAATGGATAAAGAAGATGTGGTATATATATACAATGGAATATTACTCAGCCATAAAAAAGAATGAAATAATGCCATTTGCAGCAACCTGGATGCAGCTAGAGATGATCGTACTAAGTGAAGTAAGTCAGAAGGAGAAAGACAAACACCATATGATATCACTGATACATGGAATCTAAAATATGACACAAATGAACCCATCTACAAAACAGAAACAGACTCACAGACATAGAGAACAGACTGGTGGTTGCCGAGGGGGAGGGGGTTGGGGGAGGGATGGAGTGGGAGTTTGGGATGAGCAGATACAAACTATTATATAGAGGATGGATAGGCAACAAGGTCCTACTCTACAGCACAAGGAACTACATTCAATATCCTGGGATGAACCATACTGGAAAAGACTAGGAAAGAGAATATTTATATGTATAACTGAGTCACTTTGCTGTACAGTAGAAATTAACACAGCATTGTACATCAACTCGACTTCAAAAAATAAAAGGAAAAAATAAAAGAAGAAGAAAGGAAGTCTGGGAAATTGTCACAGTCCAGAAGCCCTAGGAGATGTGACTACTAAATGTCACATGGGGTCCTTGATGGGGTCCTGGGGTCCTGGGACAGAAAAGGGACATTGGGTAGAAAGAAAGGAAACCTGAATGAAGTATGGGCTTCACTTAGTAATAATGAATCAATATTGGTTCATTAGTTGTGACAAATGTACCGAACCGATGTAAGACGTTAGTAATAGGGGAGACTGGGTAGGGCTTACAAAAACTCTCTGTGCTACATTTGCAATTGTTTTGTAAATCTAAAACTGTTCTTAGACTTCCCTGGTAGTGCAGTGGTTAAGAATCTGCCTGCCAAGGCAGGGGACATGGGTTCCAGCCCTGGTCCGGGAAGATCCCACATGCTGCGGAGCCACTAAGCCCGTGCGCCACAACTCCTGAGCCCGCGAGCCACAACTACTGAGCCTGCGTGCCACAACTACTGAAGCCCACGCGCCTAGAGCCCACGCTCTCAACGAGAGAAGCCACCACAACGAGAAGGCCGCGCACCGCAATGAAGACCCGAGGCAGCCAAAAAATAAATAAGTAAATAAGTAAAAAAATAAAAATTAAAAAAATAAAACTGTTCTTAAAAATTCAAATCTTTTTTTTTAAGAGGCCCAGTAAGGTGGAACAATCTGCAAGTGTGGAGAGAGAACGATGAAAGCCCAAAGACACCGGAGGGCATGTCCCAGGCCTACTTGCCGTGTGGCCTTGGGCCAGCCTTGGAGCCGCCCAGGCTGCACAAGGAGGGCGAGAGGGGCCGAGCCTGGCTCTCCTTGCGGTCCAGAGGCACTGGGAGAGCCAAGGCGGGCTCTCGGTTCCAGCCACGACCTGCTGGTGATCTCGGGCAAGTTATGCCCCCTCAAGCCTCGGGCCCCCTCTGTAAATCCAGCGTGAGGCCAGCCCCCTCCACAGGTCACCTGAGAATTGTAGGCTCTGTTTTGTGTAAACAAAACTCAGCCTGGGGCCTGACCCGCAGCCCAGGGAGGGGGAAAGGGAGGGTCACCAGGCTCACAGTGCCTGAGGATCAGAGGGGCACATTCTCGCCTGGGCCACAGGGCTGCCCCTCACCCCACCCCGTCCCGGCCGTCAGTCTATGCGAGGTCTGCAGTGCACCCCAGGGCCGTGGGGCAGGGCTGTTCCCCACCCCTTCCTCCTCTGCCCCGTCCCCATTCAAAACCCACCCTCGGGCCCACTGCCCAGTGTCGCAGGGACTTTGGCCCCTGGGGGGTGGGGTGGGGGCTGGGGGAAAGACGGACAGCAGAGATCCCCGGTGCTGATGCCCAGGGTGGGTGGGGCAGCCTCAGAGGCAAGGGGAAGCCAGGACCTGGCCCCCAGCCCAGGTCTCCTGTTCCTCTCCAGGGCTGTGGGCACCGTGCCACCTGGGCACACCGTCCTGAGCCCCAGCACGGACGCTCGCATCTCACAGATGGCAAACTGAGGCTCAGAGGGGGAGTCACTTACTTGCAGGCCACGGGCTCAGCCAAGATCAGAATCCCCGGGGCTGCTGCCTCCTGGGCCCTCAAGAGCCCTCCCTGCTCCCCGCTATGAGCCCCACCCGTGGGGTGGCACCTCCCTGCCTCACAACTGCCACCCTGACAACGTCCAGCTTCACCACCAGCCCTTGGCCCCTTTCTCAGGCACAGGGCCAGCTGAGCACTGCCCTGCTGCTCCCCGGCCAGGACTGTTCTGGGGACACACGCACACCCGCCCCTGGCCTCACCTGCCCCAGCAGGTGAGCCTCAGCGTGGGGCTGGGGGCTGCAGCGTAGGGGCGGCTCCTCCTACAGCAGTCCTGCCCGGTGGTCTGGAACTCACCCTGCCAAGGAAGGGAGGGAGGGAGGATCCTGGGGCCCCTCAGGATGGTCCCCGGCCGTGCGATGACTGTCCCGGGCAGGAAGGTGCATATTTGCAGCAAGCCGCCCCTCCAGGCTCCGATCAGGAGGCCTGAGCTGTCAGCCCGGGTCATTGGCTGTGCCCGTGGTCAGCCCGCCCCGCCGGGAAGGGGCCGAGTCTCCTCCACGAACTTCCTCCTCCTTACCAGCCCTTGGAAGTCAGCAATCCCTGGTCAGCATTCCTGAGCTGGGCGGGCAGGTGAGGCCGGCTGGCTGCAGGAGAGCAGCAGCCTAGCTCCCAGACTGGCCTGTGTGCCAGGGGATGCAGGGACGCCCTGTATCTCAGAGAGGCAGGAGAATGGACCCTTGGACACTGCTAGGCTGTCCAAGAAGATTTCACTCCTCTTGCTGGGGCCGGTTTCGGTAGCTGGGAGTTCAGCAAACATCCACTGAGCAACTGCTGTGTGCTGGGCCCTGTGCGAGGCAACAGCAGATCTCAGGGCGTCCAGAGAGACCATTTCCCAAAGTAGCTCCTCATGAGTCACCGGCGGTGTCCTTAAAGTTACAGATCCTCGACTCCAGACCCACCGCATCAGCACCTTCCAAGGCAGGGCCCAGAAATCTAGATTTTTAACAAGTTACCAAGGGGCCCCTGTCATCAGGCAAGTCTGAGCACCCCGTCCCAAAGACATGTCTATCCTCAGACATTCAAATAGGTGGGCAGAGTCACCTGTGACAGGCATGCCTCCCCTGCCCCTCCACAGACCCCTGAACCACGAGGGGTGGGGCCCCTGCTTCCAGGACTGGCCATGTGACTTGAAGCAAGTTTCTTAACCTCTCTGTGCCTCCCTTTTTTTTTTTTTTTTTCTTCTGGCCAAGCCATGAGGCATGCAGGATCTTAGTTCCCCAACCAGGGATCTGGGGATCGAACCCGGGCCCCCTGCAGTGCAAATGTGGAGCCCTAACCACTGGGCAGCCAGGGAAGTCCTGTGCCTCCCTCTCACTGTCTTTGAAATGGAAGAATGCTAGATACTTGCCCCCCCCCCATCAGTGTTCGTGAGAAATAAAAGAGTTAGTAAGTGTTAAGGGCCCAAAACAATGCCCTACGTACACGTGCACACACACACACATACACACACGCACACCCCAGATGTGCATTTTTATCAGGCATCTGCTGGCTCTGACTCAGCCACACAAGATGATTTGTGCTGTCTTGGGGGAAGAGCTGGCTTGGGCAGGAGGCAGGAGGTGCTGGGCCTGCGCTGGCCTTGGGGCTGGACAAGAGCTGGCCGCTCAGTGCCCGTCACCCATGTGGATGGATGAATGAATGAGTGAATGACTGAGGTACAAAGTGCCTGACAGTTTCTTTGCTTTTACTTACAAGAGCACGGAGTTGGCTCCCACAGCGCCCCGCTGGCTGACACCTGATAACACTGGTCACTGCGGCCCCTGACACTCTCGCTTCAGTCCAGAAACCTGGGCTCGCTTCCGGTGACCCCTTGGGCTCACCTGGGCTCACCCTGTCTGGCCTGTCCCGGAACCGGGCCTCTGGCCTCAGGGCTCACATTCCTGCAGGTGTCACCAACCATCAGGCCACAGGCAAAGGACTTAAAGACCGCTGATTCATCTTCAACCGTGGAAAGTAGAGCTTTCACTCTAAGACAGATATCCGGCTGTTCTGGAAAGTCAGGAAGCCTGGACACACGGGGCAGCCTTCCCCTGTCGCTCACCAAGGGGCCTGCTGCCCCTGCATGGAGGGTGAGCTCTCCCATGGCCACGGCCACCGGGGGGGGGGTCCCCTGGCCCCCGAGTTGGCACCCTGCAGACACTGAGCTGTGACCCCGCTTCCCTGGGCCAAACCCTGGCGGCTTGGGTCCCAGGAACCGGCCCGGTGCCCTGAAATTCCTAGTCATCCCCACCAAGCTCTCTAACGCTGCAGGCCTAGGCTGACCTGCAGGACCCCACCCAGGGGCCAGGGGAGGGTGCTGGGCCCTAGCCTGGGGGAGGCCAGGCTGGGGGCTTCGAGATAGCTAGGTCCTGGCCACCCTCCTCAGGGGGCCCTCCCCCAGCTTGAGGGCTGGCAGGGTGCCAGGCACCTGGCTCAGGCTTAGATCCCAAGGGCTCCCATCCCCCAGCCACTGCCCATTTGCAGGGATGGAGACCAAGGCCCCGAGGGGCCCGGCAGCTTGGACAGACTCTCCCCCTGGCCAGGGTCTCACTGTGGGATTTCCCGCTGCTCAGGTGTCGAGTCTGGAAGCCCTTTTGTGCTAGAGACCCATCCTCAGCCCTTTCCTAGCCCTGTGGGTCCTCTCACAGGGCTGAGCTGTGTCAGGAGCCCTGTATTTTCTTTTCCTTTAATTTTTTTTTTTTTTTTTTTTTTTTT
>RJWK010016341.1:0-10860 GCA_004363435.1 Platanista minor | reverse complement strand
AAGTGGATGGCCTGGGGACCTTCTGGGGACCACGGCTCTGGAGCAGACACCTTCCCAACTACCAGACCGCAGGCATCACTGCTCCTCTCAGCGGTGCTGGCTGAGGGACCCGAGGCCATTGTGAGCCTGCGTGGGATGCCCTGACACCTCTCCTCAACCACACAGCAGCCTCACCTCCGCCTCCTTGAACCTAATTTTGATGGGCTCAGGATTGGTACAAGGAACACGAGGGCTTCGCTGATGTGCATGAGATGTACAAACCATCTTGCCTCGGGGATTGGTGCTGTGGAGCCCAGAATTCACTTATAAACAAACAAATCACCTACGTCCTAAATTTCTTGTCTTAAGCTTTTAAAGACCATTTTGGAAATCTTGCTTTAAAATAATGAAAGCCGGGCTTCCCTGGTGGCGCAGTGGTTGAGAGTCCGCCTGCCGATGCAGGGGACACGGGTTCGTGCCCTGGTCCGGGAAGATCCCACGTGCCGCAGAGCGGCTGGGCCCGTGAGCCATGGCCGCTGAGCCTGCGCGTCCGGAGCCTGTGCTCCGCAACGGGAGAGGCCACAGCAGTGAGAGGCCCGCGTACTGCAAAAAAAAAAAGAGTAAAATAATGAAAGCCAAGTGCACCAGCCGTGATCTTAGCCCCAAGAGGGAGCACGGTGGACCGGGGCTGTCTTCCGGGTGAGTCTCCCCAGCGTGGAGGGGCCAGGGTGAGCCATGCAGCAAAGGGCAGAAGGTGGCCTGAGGGGCAGGCGTGACCACTCCACGAGAAGCTAGAAGACCCTAGAACGTGTGCTGACAGGGCGAGATACACACAGCCGGGAAGCAAAAGCTGTGAATTAAATGGACGGTCCTTGGTCTGATCCCTTCTGGGGTAAGCAGAGCTCCCTGCAGCCAAAGTGACATACAAACAGGGGCAAAGACAAGGCTGAGACCTGCATGCCTGGTGGGAACAGGCATGACCCCGCTGGCACAGAGCAGCTTTATATGTGAATAGGAGGTTGGGACAACACCCCAAGGCCACATGGACTTGGACTTGGTTCTTGAGACGGGGTCATGGGGGCTATCTCAGCGCACTCCCATGAGGTCGCTTGGGGCTCCCTCCAGGACCAGGGTCCATCCATCCCAGCCCACAGACAGTGGGAAGCTGCCAGACAATTACTGTAGATGTCATGGCAGGATAAACACTGACTACACGAAGATAATTCTCAACGTATCCTGCGAGGCCAGGCTGAAGGAGGGGATTTCAAAACATCATGGATGATCGGAGCCCATTTTTGGTTTTGAAAATGCTCTTTAGAGGAAGAAAACTGGGCAGAAGAATATGAAAATGTTCTCTGTGGTCATCAGAGTGATGAGGTCGGGGCCATTAGATGTTCATTATACTCTTTCTGTATTGTCAGGGTGTATCACTTTAAAATCAGAAGATGATTACTTTGTACTCAGAAAAAATGCAACTGGTGGATAGTGAAAACCATCTTTTGGATGCAAGTTTATACATGAAGGCGTTCCCGAGCAAGTTTCTGAGCCCAGGATGGGCACACTGGCAGCAGCCCTCAGAGTTTGGGCTCCTGGAGCCACTGTCCTCAGGAGGCCCCGGGCTCGGGACCCCCAGCCCCCCTCCCCCCAGTTTTTCATCCTTTAAGGTGTCACTTGCTCATGGTGTGTCTCCCTCCAGACCCCCACTGTGAACAGGCACGTGGATAAGCCCCAGGGAGCCCAGGGGAGGGGGTGTAATTCTCTCCCTGAGTGGCTTTGAGCAAGTCCCTCCCCTCTAGGTCCCCGTCTCCCCCTCTCTAGACATCAGACCAGCTCCCTGGTGGTCCCCACCTTCACGCTCAGGCCAAACCCGGGGGGTTGGGGAAACGGGGGAGCGGTGGTGGCCCCTGTCCACCACTGCCCTCTAGTGGAAGACTGAGCACAAAGCGCCACATGGGTCACCCCTCTGGGGCCCCGCAGGGCTAAGATCCCTGTGGCGCCCTCAGGAGGAGCACCCGAAGGCTGTGTTCCTATAATCACCACCCACTCCCCAACAGGTGAGAGGGGCTGGGCTTGCCCAGGAACTGCTGAGCTGTCTTCACCTGGTTCTCTCTACTTGTTAAAGCCCTGGTTTTTCATCATACAGTAGTATAGAGAATTTAGTGACAGATAACGCATATTAAGAGCTTGCAGTGACGATACTGTCCCCAGCCACATGGTCACTTGGGTCCTCACCTGATCACGAAAGCAGTCCTAGGAAGTGGGTGTTCTGGCCTCGCCTCCTTAGATAGGAGCTCAGAGGAGACAGAGGGGATGCAGAAAGAACGGGCCAAGCCAGGACTCAGTGCGGCAATATCCATGGAACATGTGTGAGTCCCCAGCAGTGGGAACTGCCAACAAGGACAGAGCAGGTGCCCTTCCCTTGGAAACTGCAAGCGCTGTTCCCTCCTGGCTGCCCCTCGTGGCACCAACCTTTCAGAGGAGGCAGGGTGTGGGGGAAAGAGAGAAACTCACCTGGTTCCAACACTTCTGGCCGTATTTCCTTGAGTCAGACACTTAACGTCTCCAAGCTTCAGGTTACTCATCTTCAAAATGAGCTCAGAAGCGATCCTCCCCACCCAGCAAAACTTCGGATGAGACCACAGCCCGGCCGATGGCCTGGCTGCAGCCTCCCAAGAGCCCTCGAGCCACAGAAACTGTGTGATATGAAACGTCAGTGGCTGTGAGCCACTAAAAATCACAGGGCTCACCCACAGGACAGGAACATGGACAGTGGCATCAATCACGCTTGGGGTCTGTGCACTGCTCTGCCATTTGCTGGCTTCGGGAGAACCTCAGTTTCCCCATCTGTGAAATGGAGCCAGCAATATCAGGGGCTGCCAGGAGGACAGATAGGGTAACTCGGGTAAAGCAAAAGCAATGCCTTCGCTAACAGGAGTGCCCATTGCTCTGGGGCCGCGTCTTTGGCAGGCGGTCATTGCTTCATTAGTGCCTACTCCCTTCCCCCATCGCCCTGGAATGTCGTCTCCTTGTTTGGAGAAGGAAACTCAGGAAGGCCGCAGGTCTGTTTTGACTGCACCTTGGGAGAGCAAATGACAAACAGAACCTGATTTTCTGGAAGGACAAAGGACGAGAGTGATTTGACAAGATGCTCCGGCAGACGCCCCTTGGTCGCCACAGTTCACGAAAAAGCACCTGGGACTAGAAAGCACTTGATCTTGGGGGTGTTCCTGGCTCTGCTGATGGCTGGCTGTGTGACTGCAGGCAGGCTGCTCACCCTCCCTGAGCCTCGGTGCGCCCAGCGGTGAGGAGGGTCACACGTGGACCAGATGACACACGGACATACTGTGGCTCTGCCTGTTCTCCCCCCACCCCGCCTGCCCCAGGAGTCTGTCTGGGAGTCCCTGGGTCCCCTAGTCTGCCTTCTTATCTGAGTCCAGATTTTATTGAGCCAATCAACCTAAAATCTCCGGGTCCTGCTCTTAATGGGCAGACCCTGTCTTATTGCACAACCGCCTGCAGATTGTCCTTCAGCCGTATCCACCCCTCGACCTCCCTGCGAGGCCAACATTATCATCCACGTTTATGCTTTGTTTTTTTTTTGCGGTACGCGGGCCTCTCACCGTTGCGGCCCCTCCCGTTGCGGAGCACAGGCTCCGGACGCGCAGGCTCAGCGGCCATGGCTCACGGGCCCAGCCGCTCCGCGGCATGTGGGATCTTCCCGGACCAGGGCACGAACCCGCGTCCCCTGCATCGGCAGGCGGACTCTCAACCACTGCGCCACCAGGGAAGCCCTATCATCCACATTTATGGATGAGGAAACTGAGTCTCTACGGGATCAGGAAACTTGCCCGGGTCACACAGCCCAGCAGTGGCCCAGAGGGGCTGGAGCCTGGGTCTCTGGTTCTCCCGGGAGCCACCTCTTCTAGGGACCCGGGAAACCCAGCAGGAGCAAGGCCACAGGTGAGGTGAGGCCAGGAGATCCGACAGAGGTGGGGAGAGAGGACCCTCCCGGGGTGTTGGCTGCTCTCCCTCGCTCTGGCCCGGCCTCCTTGGGGCCACCTTTGCCAGGCTGGCCAGTGCCTCTGCTCTCACCCTCCAGCTCCGAGGGGGCAGGCATGGTCACCATGGCACTGGGCAGCTCCAGTTATGGTCAGGTAAGCGCTGCTGTAGGGGATCCTGGTTAGCCAGCCACAGGGAAGGAATGAGCCCAAGCCAGCAGGCATGTCCTGCTCACACAGTGGACGGGCTGGATGGCTGGGTGGGCTTCGGCTGCCATTCCAGATCTCAGCCCAGCCCTGTATGCCTACTGTGCACCAGACCCTACAGAACACAGGGTGGACCTGGGTCTCCGGTCCTGGTGCCCTGGCCCCCAGTGACATGACCTGGGGAGACCCCTCCCTTTGTCAGCCTGTTTCCTCACCTGTGTGAGGTGATCATGACACAGAGTTGGTGAAGGACTGTAGGGAAAGTATAGGAATGCTGTGTGCCCAGCACAGGGAGAGCACTTATTTTTGCTCTGGTGTCCAGTGTTGAGTTTTAACACATATAATCGCCCCACGACAATACAAAATGATTCTGTCCCGTCTCCAAACACGCTCTGAACTACAAATGCAATGCTTTTACCTGGAGGCGGTCAAGCTGGTGGGCTGGACCCCGCGTCCCTGTCCGGTCTGTGTGAACGGCAGTTGCAAGGTCAGTTCAGCTTTTGAAGCCTTTGCAGGGCTATTTGGATCCAACTCTCGTGTGCATGACTAAGACTCTGACCCAAACTTAGTCGGGCCCCACCCCCGCCGAGCCCTTTTGCTTTTTTCTTTTTAAAAAAATTTTTATTGGAGTATAGTTGATTCACAATGTTGTGTTAGTTTCTGCTGTACAGCAAAGTGAATCTGTTATACGTATACATATATGCCTCTTGTTTAGATTCTTTTCCCACATAGGCCATTACAGAGTACTGAGCAGAGTTCCCTGTGCTAGACAGCAGGTCCTTATTAGTGACCGATTTTATATATAGTCGTGTGGATATGTCAATCCCAATCTCCCAGTTTACCTCTCCCGCCCCACGCCGTGGTAACCATAAGTTTGTTTTCTACATCTGTGACTCTATTTCTGTTTTGTAGATAAGTTCATTTGTACCCTTGTTTTAGATTCCGCATGTACTGTTGCCCAGCGTTCATTCTAGCTTTGTCCTGAAGAGCCAGAACCCAGCTACGCCGGTCCAACGCCTCAACCCCAACGCCCCCTAGTGGATGTCCGATTCCCAGCCTTCAGCAAGGATGCTGTGTGGGGGTTTAGCCAGAACCTCTTTTCACCCCGATGTTCCCTCTTAGTAATCTTCCATCCAGTGACCCCACCTGCTCCTGGGCCATAAACCTCACCTGTCCACCCTATTCAGGACTGAGCCCAGTTCCACCTATTGCAATAGTCCAGAATAAAATCCCTTTTCACTGCTCTAACTGCCATCCAGCTCTGGGTTTTCTCCGACGTGCACCCCCCAGGATTCTCTTTGTGGTCAGAACCTAAAGCTCGCGCAGATTGGGGGTGGGCTGCCTCCTTGACCCAACCCCCCCCCCACCAGGCCTAGGGAGGGCGCTTCACCGAGTGGTGGTGGGTGTTCTGCTCACACTCGGGACTTCGGTGGCAGGTGGTGGGAGGTCCACGGAGGCCAGAAGGACTGAAGCTGCTAGAGCCAAGGGATGACAGCATGACAACCGCAAATCCTTCCTCTGTGGCTGGCGGTCCAGGTTGTGGGCACAGTTGCTCAGAAAACCCACGTGTGGGCTTTTCCTTTGTTAGAAGTTGGAGGCTGCAGGGCCGCCACTGTCTTTTCTCGGCCTCTGTCTCTCTCTCTCTCTCTCTCTCCCTCTAGCTGAGTGTAAGAAGACAGATAGTTTGCTGTTCAGAGAATAGGTCAGATTACCTGTTATCAGCAAGAATCCTCCTAACTCCTCCCCTTTCTCCCTCCCAGCGGCCTGGGACGTGCTTAGAGAAATGAGAACAGCATCCAGCGTGCAGGATTCTAACGCCAATGAAACACCTCTTGCTTTTTTCTTCCTTTCAACCGTTCTCATCAAGGATTCCTTGAGAAAAGGGAGCTCTAATACCCTCAGGCATCCATCATTCTAACGAATTAACCCCCTGCCACCCCCATGCAGCTAGAACGTCCTCAGCTAAGCATCGCTGAGGGAAAACAGGCCCGTGAACCACTGAGTCTTGGGTTCAGAACTTGTCCAGAGAAAGGCGGCTCGGTTTCCCTTCCCCTACCCTCAACTCCTGCTCCATTTTGTCTCTGTCTCTGTGTCTCTCTCCCTCTCTGCCCACCCCTCCTCCCCCCGTGCTTGACGTCTCCAGTCTCTACCATCTCACAGTCACTCAGATAGCTCAGACACGAGACTCAGCCGCTTTGATTCTAAGTCTCCCAGGAGCCCCGCCGCCTGGGATCTGCGCCTGGTATCCAAGGCTCCTTCGGTCATCGCTCCCACCCCACCCCCCCCACCAGCCTTGGCAGCCTCCTCTCCTGCTGGCTCCGACCCCTCCCTGTCTAAGCCTGGTCTTCCTTCCCTAACCCCACTCCAGAAAGGGAGACAGGGCTTTGAAGAGGAAGTTGACTGTGAAAATGATCCCCGGGGACAGGAGTGAGGGCCGCAAAGGCAGGTGGAGGCCAGTGATGAGTGGACGTCGTCGAGCTAGTCACCCTGGGCCTTGATCCCTCTGAGATCTTCTAAGGAGCCGAGAGGAATGTGCCTGGGAATTGTCCACTCGAGCCTTGAAGAGGGGCCGTGGGTGCCCAGGCGCCAGCCCCCTTGGTCAAGGGTGGCCTTGACTGACGGCGGCCTTGCACCACTGGGTTGGCAGACTGGCCAGCCTTGCAGGCATCCACGCCATGCATTAGTGAAGCCCAGGGCAGAATCGAAGAGCCTTGCAGGGCAGCGCCCGACGTGCCCGCTACAGTGGGCCCTTGCGTGGCTCAGCTCTGCTCACGTCCCCATCAAGGCCCGGCCACCATGCGGCCCCTACAGAGACTCACACAGGAGGTTCAGCAGAACAAGGTTTGGCCCTGCGGCTTCAGGAGAGGCTCCCATGGACACTCGTCCTCTCTTTCCTCCCTGCTCTTGACCGGCACTTCCATCAAGGTCGCCTGAGCGGCAGGAAACCCAGACCCTCAGCAGCCCTCACTGCTGGCCCCTTTCACACAGTGGTCCCCGCCCTGTCTGTTTACTGCCACCTTGGGTGGAAGAGCCCAGGGATGCCGCCGTGGTCCTCTGGATTCCAGGCTTACTCCCCCTGCCCTCACTGTAGGGGCACCCCTAGTTCCTCACGATGATCAGGGGCAGTCACCATCCCCCTCCACTCCCACCCCTGGGAGAGTCACTCTGCCTTCTGGTCCGTTGGTCTGAGGTCCCCACTCGCAGTCAGTTTCAAGTTCAACGGAATCTTTACTCTGTCCCCTGGTGGAAGCATCCCCATCCCCTCCGCCCACGCTGAACCAGGACCACTAATCCAGCAGAGCCCAAGATTGCAGAGATGAGCAGCACACATCCTACTAGTGGGTCGCTGCAGATGATGGTGACAGGGGCCGGGCCTGCTTCTGCTCTTGGTTCGGTCCTGTGCACCACCTGCTGGTTCCGGGCATGTACTGCATCCTGGAAGACAGGGCTCCATCTGCAGAGGATGATCCCTGCGCTGAGCCTTGGAGGGGGCATTCTATCAGCTGGCAGCTTCTGGAGATGTCTTTTGGGCCAGTACAAGTAGATCCCTTGTCATGTCTTCTTTGCTGCAAAATGGTACTCTTGGTCTGAGGCCTCTTCCTAAGGAACCTACATAGACAATATTGCTGATTATTATTCACAAACTGAACACTGACTTCCTATCAGCCCCCACTGGGTGAAGAATTGGAAACCCAGGGAGTATTCCATGGTGAGTGCACGTCTCCGTCCAGCTCTTGGCAGGTTGACCTCTAAGAATTTCCCTGACGCACAGCAGATATTCTTTTCTTGCTGAGTCTTGCCTGGAACAGAGTTGGGAGGTGTCACCTTTCTTTCCATCTCTGATGAGGGTCAGGCAAGCCAGAGGCTCTCAGGAATTCCCCCATCTCTCCTACCAGACCAGGAAGCAGGTGAAGGGGAGGGCTTCCTCCCTTAAGTCAAGTGCAATCCAAGCATCATTCCATCTGGAGGGAGATCCTGCCCAGGACACTTCAATGTGATGTCGTTTCAATGACATCACAAACAGTGATGCCTTAGGGGACTTGAGGGTGGTGTAATAAATAACAAAAGACTCAAGTCCACGTGGCTCAAATGTCTTTCTTGGCTCATGGACTTGGAAGTCCAGAGATAGGTGGGTCTCAGTACTGGCTTGATCCAGGGGCTCTGGCCCCATTTCTCCATGATTTCTTCCTGATGTTGGCTTCATTCTCAGGCTGTCTGTATGAGGACAAAATTGCAATACATCCCCCATCACAACACCCAGACCAGGAGAGAGGAGGGTGTTCTGGAGCTCTCTCCTAAGGAAGACAAATATCTTTTCCACCATTTCTCCCCACTCACATCCCATTGGCCTGAACTGGGTCATATGCCATTCCTGGAGAAAGTCCTGTGTCTAGGGAATGCTGGGTGCTAATTGGTGTAGCTGATCCTTGTCACCAGAGGAATGTAATCGCCCTTAGACCTGTCAGAACCTTCTGAACTGGGCCAGCTTAATGGGAAGCCCATGGGGACTTCTTACTGGGGTTGCATGGTGAGAAAGAATGGAAATTTGGGTGCTGTGAGAAAGCAAGGAGCAAGAGAAATGGGCATCAGGTAAACACCAGTCGGGAGACAGAGAGTAAGGAATTCCCGAGAGCTGCCCCACCTCTCCACACTCGTATGCTTCATTAGGTCATGATTACAAACTACATACAGCCTCTGCAGCCAACACCTCAAATATCAGGAAAGGGTGAGAGGATGGCTGAAGACCTTGCATGAAATTGCACCTTCCTTTCTCTCCCCTTGTGTTGGCTGAAGGCAGGTGCGTGGGTGCTCTTTACAAAGAGCAATGTCTGCACACCTGTCTTAGGCTGGATCTAAAGGCTGGCAACACAGGAGAATTAGCACTCTGTGGTAGCACGCCTGCAATTAGAGTACTCCACCACGTGGGGGCAGTGAAGCAAGGAGATTGATTGGCCTTGTTGAAACAATACATCTTCCTGTGAGAACAGTATCTTGAGAGGTGTGGATGATAGCATATTTTTCTCCATGAAGTCAGGTTACCTTTCTGTTAAAAATATGCCTCTTCCTGAATACGACTGAGTTCCTTTTAGGAAACTTTTGCTCCTCACCTGCAAAGTGCCAGGCTTTCTGTGCCCTGGGCCCACGGCCAGTGCCCAGGCCTCTGTGTCCAGCCACCCAAGGGACAGACACAAAGGGGTGGTTCGGAGAAGTGGCCCTCGGGATGGACGCTGCATGAGCTCTGGTTCGTGGGTGAAGCCAGGCTCGCCTCACCCCAGGCACAGGGAGCGAGCTCCTCGAGTGTTGGGGTGGAGAACAGCACAGTTCTTAGCAATTGTGTTTAGTGCTGTGCACACAGAGCACATGGGGCTGATGGGGTCCCCTCTCTGCTGGGGCAGTGTTCCCACCCACGGCGGGATTGGGAGCCAGACCTCAGCACTCACTTCACTAGACTCAGCCATTATGGAGAATCAATGCACCTTTCTCTTTCCATCCCACCTGGAGAATTCAGGTGAACTGTCGGTGTGTGATGCTGAGCTTGGACCTGAATTCGCTGAATAATCCAGGTGTGTGGACCTGTGTTTGAGGGAGTGAGGCTCCAAGATGTGAGTCACATGCTATTTTTACTCCTGGTTTCATATGGCCTGGTTTTAAATTATTGAGTGGCTGGAAAGATCCCACAATGAAATCATATTTCATTTGTTTCTCCATTTGGCTGTTAAGTGAATCAATTTCTGGAGGTGAAGAAAGTACAGAGAAACCCGCAGCTTGGGCGAGAAAAGGCCTGGAGGTGCCCTGGGTTATTCAAGGCCTCTAATTGTGGCTCTTTCATGGGCCGAGGGCCTCCCATTTGCAGGATGTCTGCACAGCTGGGTTTCCAGGGTGACACCTTTCTAGACCAGGCCCCAGGTGAGCCCAGCCACACTGTACACTCTCTGTGGAGAAGCAACTTGTGGGAAGCCTCAGCAGACCCAGGGCAAGGTCAGGAATGTTGGGAAGGGGCTCAGGGAGTCTTACATCTTTCCTTTTGCTGTGCTGAGAGGCAGAAAAGGGAATGTCAGCAGGGTGCACGCTGAGCCCGGAGTTCAGTGGCTACTCTCCTGCATGCTGGAGACCCCGGGATGCACTGGAGACCCTGAGATGCTCTGAAGACCCCTTGATAAGCCTGACATAGCCCTGCTTGGGTGGTCTGATGTCTGGTGAGGGAGTCAGGAAATAAATGGCAAGAGCATAGAGTGACCTGGCAGGGACAGCCAAGGCCTCGGGGAGCAGAGGTAGCCCCTGGTTTAGCTGGGGGTTCAGGGGGTCTTCTACAAGGAGGGAATCTCCAGTAGAGTCCAGTGGGTGAGGCTGAGCTGTCAGGTGAGGGTGGGGCATCCCCCAGCGCAGGGGGCAGAGGGCCTGTCATGGTTTGGATCCAGTGGGGCAGGTCCCGATGGGCCAAGCACCTCACCCTCGGCTCAGGCCCTTCAGCCTTGTCAGCTGGCCTCCACAACGCCCCTTGGAGGCCTGACAGATCCAGGAGGGGCGTGTGCCGAAGCCCACAGGCTCGCTCTTTGGAAGGGCCTGGGCGTGTGTCCCAGCTCTTCCACTGGGGAATAGTTTGCATTTGGGCAAGCTAAAGCCTCGATTTCTCCATCTGTTAAATGGGTGTGAGGATGAGGATGAGGATGGAGGG
>RJWK010016340.1:0-35425 GCA_004363435.1 Platanista minor | reverse complement strand
ACTCTCAACCACCGCGCCACCAGGGAAGCCCTATTTTTAGTTTTTTAAGGAACCTCCATACTGTTCTCCATAGTGGCTGTATCAGTTTACAGTCCCACTAACAGTGCAAGAGGTTCCCTTTTCTCCACACCCTCACCAGCATTTATTGTTTGTACATTTTTTGATGATGGCCATTCTGACCAGTGTGAGGTGATACCTCATTGTAGTTTTGATTTGCATTTCTCTAATGATTAGTCATGTTGAGCATCCTTTCATGCGTTTATTGGCAGTCTGTATATCTTCTTTGGAGAAATGTCTCTTTAGGGCTTCTGCCCATTTTTGGATTGGGTTCTTTGTTTTTTTGATATTGAGCTGCATGAGCTGCTTGTAAATTTTGGAGATTAATCTTTGTCGGTTGTTTCATTTGCAAATATTTTCTCCCATTCTGAGGGTTCTCTTTTCATCTGGTTTATGTTTTCCTTTGCTGTGCATAAGCTTTTAAGTTTCATTAGGTCCGCTTTGTTTATTTTTGTTTTTATTTCCATTTCTCTAGGAGGTGGGTCAAAGAGGATCTTGCTGTGGTTTATGTTATACAGTGTTCTGCCTATGTTTTCCTCTAAGAGTTTTATAGTGTCTGGCCTTACATTTAGGTCTTTAATCCATTTTGAGTTTATTTTTGTGTATGGTGTTAGGGAGTGTTCTAATTTCATTCTTCTACTTGTAGCTGTCCAGTTTTCCCAGGACCACTTATTGAAGAGGCTGTCTTTTCTCCACTGTATATTCTTGCCTCCTTTATCAAAAATAAGGTGACCATATGTGTGTTGGTTTATCTCTGGGCTTTCTATCCTGTTCCATTGATCTATATTTCTGTTTTTGTGCCAGTACCATACTGTCTTCATTACTGTAGCTTTGTAGTATAGTCTGAAGTCTGGGAGACTGATTCTTCCAGCTCCATTTTTCTTTCTCAAGATTGCTTTGGCTATTCGGGGTCTTTTGTGTTTCCATACACATTGTGAAATTTTTTGTTCTAGTTCTGTGAAAAATGCATTGGTAGTTTGATAGGGATTGCATTGAATCTGTAGATTGCTTTGGGTAGTATAGTCATTTTCACAATGTTGATTCTTCCAGTCCAAGTACGTAGTACATCTCTCCATCTGTTTGTATCATCTTTAATTTATTTCATCAGTGTCTTACAAGTCTTCTATCTCTGTAGGCAGGTTTATTCCTAGGTATTTTATTCTTTTTGTTGCAATGGTAAATGGGAGTGTTTCCTTAATTTGTCTTTCAGATTTTTCATCATTAGTGTATAGGAATGCAAGAGATATCTGTGCATTAATTTAGTATCCTGCTACTTTACCAAATTCATTGATTAGCTCCAGTAGCTTTCTGGTGGCATTTTTTTTTTTTTTTCGATACGCGGGCCTCTCACTGCTGTGGCCTCTCCCGCTGCGGAGCACAAGCTCCAGACACATAGGCTCAGTGGCCACGGCTCACGGGCCCAGGTGCTCCGCGGCACGCAGGATCCTCCCAGACCAGGACACGAACCCACGTCCCCCGCATCAGCAGGCAGACGCCCAACCACTGCGCCTCCAGGGAAGCCCTCTGGTGGCATTTTTAGGATTCTCTATGTATAGTATCATGTCATCTGCAAACAGTGACAACTTTACTTCTTTTCCAATTTGGATTCCTTTATTTCTTTTTCTTTCTGATTGCTGTGGCTAAAACTTCCAAAACTATGTTGAATAATAGTGGTGAGAGTGGACAACGGTGTCTTGTTCCTGATTTTAGTGGAAATAGTTTCAGTTTTTCACCATTGAGAATGATGCTGGCTGTGGGTTTGTCATATATGACCTTTATTATGTTGAGGTAAGTTCCCTCTATGCCTACTTTCTGGAGGGTTTCTATCATAAATGGGTGTTGAATTTTGTTGAAAGCTTTTTCTGCTTCTGTTGAGATTATCATATGGTTTTTATCCTTCAGTTTGTTAATATGGTGCATCACATTGATTCATTTGCATATATTGAAGAATCCTTGCATTCCTGAGATAAAGCACTCTTAATCATGGTGTATGATCCTTTTAATTGCTGTTGGATTCTGTTTGCTAGAATTTTCTTGAAGATATTTGCATCTATGTTCATCAGTGATATTGGCCTTTAGTTTTCTTTTCTTGTGACATCTTTGACTGGTTTTAGTATCAGGGTGATGGTGCTCTCATAGAATGAGTTTGGGAGTGTTCCTCCCTCTGCTGTATTTTGAAAGAGTTTGAGAAGGAAGTTTGAGAAGGAAGTTTGAGAAGGATAGGTGTTAGCTCTTCTGTAAATGTTTGATACAATTCGCCTGTGCAGCCATCTGGTCCTGGGGTTTTGTTTGTTGGAAGATTTTTTTTTTTTTTTTTTTTTGCGGTACGCGGGCCTCTCACTGTTGTGGCCTCTCCCGTTGTGGAGCACAGCCTCCGGATGTGGAGGCCCAGCGGCCATGGCTCACGGGCCCAGCCGCTCCACAGCATGTAGGATCCTCCCGGACCGGGGCACGAACCCGTGTCCCCTGCATCGGCAGGCAGACTCTCAACCACTCCACCACCAGGGAAGCCCTGTTGGAACATTTTTAATCACAGTCTGAATTTCAGTGCTTGTGATTGGTCTGTTTTTATTTTCTATTTCTTCCTGGTTCAGTGTCAGAAGGTTGTGCTTTTCTAAGAATTTGTCCATTTCTTCCAGGTTGTCCATTTTATTGGCATGTAGCTGCTTGTAGTAATCTCTCATGATCCTTTGTATTTCTGCAGTGTCAGTTGTTACTTCTCCTTTTTCATTTCTAAGTGTATTGATTTGAGTTTTCTCCCTTTTTTCTTGGTGAGTCTGGCTAATGGTTTATCAATTTTCTTTATCTTCTTAAAGAACCAGCTTTTAGTTTTATTGATCTTTGCTATTGTTTCCTTCATTTGCTATTGTTTCCTTCATTTCTTTTTCATTTATTTCTGATCTGATCTTTATGATTTCTTTCCTTCTGCTAACTTTGGGTTTTTTTTGTTCTTCTGTCTGTAATTGATTTAGGTGTAGGTTTTGGTTGTTTATTTGAGATGTTTCTTGTTTCTTGAGGTAGGATTGTATTGCTATAGACTTCCCTCTTAGAACTGCTTTTGCTGCATCCCATATGCTTTGGGTTTTCGTGTTTTCATTGTCATTTGTTTCTAGGTATTTTTTCATTTCCTCTTTGATTTCTTCAGTGATCTCTTAGTTATTTAGTAGTGTATTGTTTAGCCTCCATGTGTTTGTAGTTTTTACAGATTTTTTCCTGTAATGGCTATTTAGTCTCATAGCATTGTGGTTGGAAAAGATGCTTGATATGATTTCAATTTTCTTAAATTTACCAAGGATTAATTTGGTAAATTTCATAGATAGATCATACCCAAGATATGATCTCTCCTGGAGAATGTTCCATGAACACTTGAGAAGAAATTGTATTCTTTTATTTTTGGGTGGAATGTCCTATAAATATTAAGTCCATCTTGTATGATGTGTCATTTAAAGCTTGTGTTTCCATATGCATTTTCATTTTGGATGATCTGTCCATTGGTGAAAGTGGGTTGTTAAAGTCCCCTACTATGATTGTGTTACTGTCGATATCCCCTTTTATGGCTGTTAACGTTTGCCTTATGTATTGAGGTGCTCCTATGTTGGGTTCATAAATATTTACAATTGCTATTTCTTCTTCTTGGATTGATCTCTTTATCATTATGTAGTGTCCTTCTTTGTTTCCTGTAATAGTCTTTATTTTAAAGTCTATTTTGTCTGATTTGAAAATTGCTACTCCAGCTTTCTTTTGATTTCCATTTGCATGGAATATCTTTTTCCATCCCCTCACTTTCAGTCTATATGTGTCCCTAGGTCTGAAGTGGGTCTTTTGTGTTCTCTTTGTATCCATTCAGCCAGTCTATGTCTTTTGGTTGGAGTATTTAATCCATTTACATTTAAGGTAGTTATCGATATGTATGTTCCTATTACCATTTTCTTAACTGTTTTGGGTTTGTTATTGCAGTTCTTTTCCTTCTCTTGTGTTTCCTGCCTAGAGAAGTTCCTTTTGCATTTGTTGTAAATCTATTTTGGTGGTGCTGAATTCTGTTAGCTTTTGCTTGTCTGTAAAGGTTTTAATTTCTCCATCGAATCTGAATGAGATCCTTGCTGGTAGAGTAATCCTGGTTGTAGGTTTTTCCCTTACATCACTTTAAATATGTCCTGCCACTCCCTTCTGGCTTGCAGAGTTTCTGCTGAAAGATCAGGTGTTAACCTTATGGGCATTCCCTTGTATGTTATTTGTTGTTTTCTCCTTGCTGCTTTCAATAGTTTTTCTTTGTATTTAGTTTTTAATAGTTTGATTAATATGTATCTTGATGTGTTTCTCCTTGGATTTATCCTGTTTGGGACTCTCTGCACTTCCTGGACTTGATTAACTATTTCCTTTCCCATATTAGGGAAGTTTTCAACTATAATCTCTTCATATATTTTCTCAGTCCCTTTCTTTTTCTCTTCTTCTTCTGGCACCCCTTTAATTCGAATGTTGGTGCGTTTAATGTTGTCCCAGAGGTCTCTGAGACTGTCCTCAATTCTTTTCATTCTTTTTTCTTTATTCTGCTCTGTGGTAGTTATTTTCACTATTTTATCTTCCAGGTCATTTATCAGTTTTTCTGCCTCCGTTATTTTGCTATTGATTCTTTCTAGAGAATTTTTAATTTCATGTATTGTGTTGTTCATCGTTGTTTGTTTGCTCTTTCATTCTTCTAGGTCCTTGTTAAATGTTGCTTGTATTTTCTCCATTCTATTTCCATGGTTTTGGATCATCTTTACTATCATTACCCTGAATTCTTTTTCAGGTAGACTGCCTATTTCCTCTTCGTTTGTTTGGTCTGGTTGGTTTTTACCTTGTTCCTTCATCTGCTGTGTGTTTCTCTGTCTTCTCATTTTGCTTAACTTACTGTGTTTGGTGTCTCCATTTTGCAGGCTGCACGTTCATAGTTCCCGTTGTTTTTGGTGTCTGCCCCCAGTGGCTAAGGTTGGTTCAATGGGTTGTGTAGGCTTCCTGGTGGAGCAGACTGGTGCCTGTGTTCTGGTGGATGAGGCTGGATCTTGTCTTTCTGGTGGGCAGGACCATGTCCGGTGGTGTGTTTTGGTGTGTCTGTGACCTTATTATGATTTTAGGCAGCCTTTCTGCTAATGTGAGGGATTGTGTTCCTCTCTTGCTAGTTTGGCATAGGGTGTCCAGCACTGTAGCTTGTTGGTCGTTGAGTGGAGCTGGCTCTTAGCATTGAGATGGAGCTCTCTGGGAGAGCTTTCGCCGTTTGATATTATGTGGAGCCAGGAGGTCTCTGGTGGACCAATGTCTTGAACTTGGCCCTCCCACCTCAGAGGCACATGCCTGACACCCGGCTGGTGCATGAAGACCATGTCAGCCACACGACTTGGAAGAAAAGGGAGAAGAGAGGGGGGGGGGGAGAGAGAGAGAGAGGGGAAAGAAATGAAAGTTATTAAAATAAAAAATTAAGAAAATTATTAAAAGTAAAACAAATTAAAAAGAAAAAAAAAATCCAAAAAAGAAAGAAGAGAGCAACCAAACCAAAAAACAAATCCACTAATGATAACAAGCACTACAAACTATACCAAGAAAAAGAAAATGGACAGACAGAATCCTAGGACCAATGGTAAAAGCAAAGCTATACAGACAAAAATCACACAAAGAAGCATACACATACACACTCACAAAAAGAGAAATAGGAAAAAAAAAAAAAATATATATATATATATATATATAAAAGGGAGAGAGCAACCAAATCAATACACAAATCTACCAATGATAGTAAACTCTAAATACTAAACAAAGGTAAATGTAAAACCAGAAACCAGTCAGTCACATACAGCAAACCCCAAGTCTACAGTTGCTCCCAAAGTCCACCGCTCGATTTTGGGATGATTCGTTGTCTATTCAGGTATTCCACAGATGCAGTGTACATCAAGTTGATTGTGGAGATTTAATCCACTGCTCCTCAGGCTGCTGGGAGCGATTTCCCTTTCTCTTCTTTGTTCACACAGCTCCTGGGGTTCAGCTTTAGATTTGGCTCTGCCTCTGCATGTAGGTCACCTGAGGGCATCTGTTCCCTGCCCGAACAGGATGGGGTTAAAGTAGCAGGTGATGAGGGGGGCTCTGGCTCACTCAGGCTGCGCAGAGGGAGGGGTGCTGAATGCAGGCAGAGCCTGCGGTGGCAGAGGCCGGCATGACGTTGCAGCAGCCTGAGGCGTGCGTGTGTTCTCCCAGGGAAGTTGTCCCTGGATCACGGGACCCTGGCAGTGGCACGCTGCACAGGCTCGAGGGAGGGGAGGTGTGGAGAGTGACCTGTGCTCGCACACAGGCTTTTTGGTGGCGGCAGCAGCAGCCTTAGCGTCTCAGGCCCGTCCCTGGTGTCCACACTGATAGCTGAGGCTCGCGCCTGTCTCTGGAGCTCGTTTCGGTGGTGCTCTGAATTCCCTCTCCTTGAGCACCCCGAAACAATGGTCTCTTGCCTCTTTGGCAGCTCCAGACCTTTTCCTGGACTCCCTCCCGGCTAGCTGTGGCGCACTAGCCCCTTCAGGCTGTGTTCACGCAGCCAACCCCAGTCTTCTCCTTGCGATCCAACCAAAGCCTGAGCCTCAGCTCCTAGCCCCCGCTCGTCCCGGAGGGTGAGCAGATAAGCCTCTCGGGCTGGTGAGTGCCTGTCGTCACCGATCCTCTGTGCGGGAATCTCTCTGCTTTGCCCTCCGCACCCCTGTGGCTGTGCTCTCCTCTGTGGCTCCGATGCTTTCCCCCTCCGCCACCCGCAGTCTCCGCCCGCGAAGGGGCTTCCTATTGTGTGGAAACCTTTCCTCCTTCACAGCTCTCTCCCACTGGTGCAGGTCCCGTCCCTATTCTTCTGTCTCTGCTTTTTCTTTATTCTTTTGTCCTACCCAAGTACATGGGGAGTTTCTTGCCTTTTGGGAAGTCTGAGGTCTTCTGCCAGCGTTCAGTAGGTGTTCTGTAGGAGTTGTTCCACATATAGATGTATTTCTGATGTATTTGTGGGGAGGAAGGTGATCTCCACATCATAGTCCTCCGCCATCTTGAATGTCTCCTCAGAACTATTTTAGAAAATTAAAAGTGTCATGTATGTTGCTTCTTTCAAATGAGATATTAAGCTCACTAAATTCAGATAAAAAATGTGATTGTCCCAGAAGATTCATTTATCAAACACAATTCTCAGGAAACAGGCATAACCACAGAGCTACCAAATATGTAAATAGCATAAACCTATCTGTGGTGGCTGCAAAACCAAACCTTTGTCTCACTGAACTGCCTCCGTTTTGTGACACTGAGGTTCCATATTTTATCCTATGTAATTCTTCCTAGAATTGATATTTTTAAATTGGGAAGCAATTTAGCATGTTGCATTGCCCTGCTCTATTAGCCAGGCCAACATTAATGACACATCTTAATAGCATAATGGGCAGTTGGGCATCTAAACTCTACCCTGCCATGGATCATTTTTGGCAGCTGTGCTTTTTATTCATCAGTTTGATTGAAACCGCTTTCCTGACAGAAGCAAAGATCGTCTTCTTTGTTCAAAATTCCCATAAAAGGCAAAATGGAAGTCTTTGCAGACAGACTGGCATGCCTGAATAAATTTATTTTCCTAGGCTTCTAGCCACAACAGTGAGCAAACAAATGCCTTTACCTACATCTTTAAGTATACCATAGGCTAGCATACTTATAGGATTAAACAATGCGCTTTACTTTGACGTCTTCCTTGTCTGTTTTAAATCATTGCCCAAACTTGCATTTTAAAATCTTAACCTATAATTCTTAACCTTTAGCCCTGGGCTATTTGAGCAATCTATGGCTGTGTGTGTGTTTGTCTGTGTCTATGTGTGTACACATACACTGTCTGTGATGTTGGGGGAGGAGGAGGACTGGGCTTTCTTTTTAATCCTCTTTCTTTATAGGGAGCAGACCTCAAAGGGTTTCCTTTCCTAGCTTCTTAACTTCTCTTCCAAGCATAATGATTCTAGACAGACCAAACGACTGACCAGTGATCCATCATGTTTTTAATCATTTACAGTCTGATTCCTACATGGTGGTGCCTGATATTTCGTTTTGAAGAATGCTTTCCTGAAGAATACATTCAACCCATTATTTCTGAGCAATAAATTACCTGTGCTGGGGGGCTCTTGATAGCTTGTATTATTTTGCCCTCATTGAAAATAATGGATGATTTGGAACAATGCTCCCTTTTGAATTAAAATATAAAAGGTTAGAGTTTTAGAGCTCAAGATAATAAGTAGACCCTCAACAAACAGACTGGACCCAAATCTCCCCCAGAGAGCAAAGATTTAAGGGGTGAAAACATCGGGGAGAGGAGATATAAACATAAGCATTTGTACATGACTTGTTTTTTTTTAGGGCTGGGAAAATCTTTTTGTATCCTGCACTGTCCCAGATGCTCAGTCAACTATATAGTTATAGTTATACTAACATGAGGAAGAGCAGAGCTTTGTGCAAATATTATGATCATCCCGAATTACCCAGGAGAAATCCGGTCTCCAGTCTGGCTAGTGAGCCAACCTCTTTCTATCCCCAGTTGGGAGGTGGGGGAGTGGAGGGCAGGGGTCTTGCAATTGTTGGCACTGTGGATAGATCACAAGAGAAACTGAATTTTAGCTGACTATGCATCTGTTTACACATTGGTGCAAATTAATCATCATATATTAAATTATAACACTATTGTTTAAATGCTTGTAGAAGAAAGGAACAAATGTTTTCATATGTAAGTGCATATGAACCTCCTATAGGTAGTCCCCAGAGCAGAGAATAATCCCAAAGTAATGATGTGACTTAGAAATGGAACTATCTTTTTATATATATATATATATATATATAAAATGTTGTAAGCAGTGGTCAGGTTTCCAGGCTATACAAAAGTGATCTGAATTTCTAGTTTATTTAAACTAGAGTTTTAAAATTTAAGATAAGAGTTAAGATCACTGTCCAAGAGGCAATATACCACATGAGTTAAGAATCAGAGTGCTTGCTTTGGCAGCACATATACTAAAATTGGAACGATACAAAGAAGATTAGCATGGCCCCTGCGCAAGGATGACATGCAAATTCGTGAAGTGTTCCATATTTAAAAAAAAAAAAACAAAGGAGAATCAGAGATACCCACTTTTTTTTTTTTTTTTTTTTTTCTGTACGTGGGCCTCTCACTGTTGCGGCCTCTCCCGTTGCGGAGCACAGGCTCCGGACGCGCAGGCTCAGCGGCCATGGCTAACGGGCCCGGCCGCTCCGCAGCACGAACCCGCGTCCCCTGCATCGGCAGGCGGACTCTCAACCACTGCGCCACCAGGGAAGCCCGATACTCACTTTTGAGTCTGGGCTCCCCCACTCACTGGTAGTGTCACTTTGGGGAGGTTTTGTGACCTCTCTGAACCCAGTTTCCTAGTCTGTACATTACAGGGATCAGCAAACTAGGACCTCTGGGACAAATGTGGCTTGCCACCTGTTTTGGCTCAACTTGCAAGCTAATTTTTTAAATCTTTAAGTATTAAAATCAAAGGAAGAAGAATGTTTCATGACATACAAACATAGTATGAAATTTAAATTTCATGATCCATAAATAAAGCTTTATTGGAAGAGAGCCACACTCATTTGTTTATGTATGGTCTGCTTTCTATGCTGCTTTCTTGTGACCAGACAGAAAGTTACAATAGGGACTGCATGGCCCACAGAGCCTAAGATAATTAATCTGTGGCCCTTTACAGAAAACATTTATCTAACCCTGCTATAATATCTACCTTGCGGTGTTACCATTAGGATTGAATGTTATATAAAGTGTTTAGTGCAGGGAATTAGAGTGAGGAAGCCCTGGGCTTATGCTGCTTCTGAAAATGAATATGGGGCTGTGTGTGAAGACCTCTCAAGGACAGAAAAAAAGGCAAACTGGGAAATAATCTCAACATACTATCACTTCCCTCAATTTATAAGAATGAATACTGGTGTCAGAAGATATTTGTAGAAAAATGGAAATGTCCCCATTTTGTCATTCTGGTCTAACCTAATAGCAACTGGATTATAAATTGCCAGTAACAATTCAGCATCCATTTTAATAAGAGGTAAAATTTTGCCATAGACAATACTTTATTAGTTACTATTTTTATCGTTACTCTATTATTGACTATTTCATGATGGGATTGGAATCTCTATTTAATATATAGAAGCAACTATATTCAATATCCTGTGATAAACCATAATGGAAAAGAATATGAAAAGGAATGTATTTATATGTATAACTGAATCACTTTGCTGTACAGTAGAAATTAACACAACATTGTAAATCAACTATACTTCAATAAAATATTTTTTTAAAAAAAGGGAAAGGTGCAGATAACCCTCAAAGAAATAAATATATAGAAGCATGTCAAAGTGTCTAATAATGAAAAAATAGTTATTAAAACACATTTCATGATCAAATAATTTGTTACTGAAGTAAGGATGGTGAATGAAATGTAAAGATTCACTCCAGGATGGAAGTTCTTTCCCTCTGTTAACAATAATAAAAGCTACACTACATCTAGTGCTTCTTCTATCAAGTGCTATGCAGGAATTTATTTTTAATTCTTCTAACAGCCCTGTGAGATAAGTAGGAAACTGGGAATAAGAATAGTAATTCCATTGATATGGAAATCTAATACAGATGTAGTTCAAGGGGGAGTGTGATGGCATCCTTTGGGGTGTATCCCCACTTTTGGTGTAGCCACAAGGGCCCGATAATTAAGCCAAGACTCATTTTTAATGGAAACATGTGGTTTACTCTCTAAATGCATTTCAGCTGTAACTGTTATTATTAAATCAATAACCAGTAGTACCAATACCACTATTATCAGTAATGCTCACTTATTGTTTCAGTCACAAATATTTATGACCCACTATGTAACAGACACTGGATTTGGCCCTGGGTACACTATGGAAAACAAAATGAAATTGTTTATCCCATGGATCCTACATTTTAATCAGCAGCGGCAGATAACAGTCAAATGAAAAATTTTTTAAATAAACTAGAAAATATCAAGAAATATTAAGTTCTATGGTTGACTACACAGTAGGGGAAAGGGGACGAACACTTTTGATTAGGTGGTCATATTACAGTAGACTACAAGACTTCTAGTTGTAACCACAGAGAGATTTAAGGTTATATCTCAGAGACCCTCTCAGCTAGGTAAAGGCTTTAAGAATCTTAAAGGCCTTGTCCAAAAGACCTTTACGCTTGGCCCAAAGTAGAATGAAGTCTGTCTCAAAGAGACTTGTGGGAGCGGCTTTGTCTAATGGAGTCGACTACAATAAGATTTATACGAAACTATAACTATGGAAGCACCTACAGCTTTGAATGAATTGAACAGAAATCATTTACACTGAAAAGAGGCTTCTGGGCCCCCAAACTTTAATGAACAGGAAGCAGACTGAGAAAGCTACTCAGCTACAAACACAGGCCATTTCTAAAGAAAAGAAAGATGACTCACTAAGAGATAGGAAGAGCCTCTTGCAGAAAGGAGAACTGAGCCCTAATCAAGGACTGGAAGCAGGTGCCCATTGGATTTCATAATTGTTGTTGACTAGTGACTACTCTGGGCCTCCCTTTACCATTTTTTTTTTTTTTTTTTTACAATTATGTAATCACAGGATGTATGTATACAAAGGATGAAGGGAAGGGAAGGGAAGGGCAGGTGTCAAATGACTCATCTCTCAGTTCACTAGCCTTCAAATCAATATAAATTATTCTTTAAAAGCTGTGACTGGCTTCCCTGGTGGTGCAGTGGTTGAGAGTCCGCCTGCCGATTCAGGGGACACGGGTTCGTGCCCCGGTCCGGGAAGATCCCACATGCCGCGGAGCGGCTAGGCCCGTGAGCCATGGCCGCTGAGCCTGCGCGTCTGGAGCCTGTGCTCCGCAATGGGAGAGGCCACAACAGTGAGAGGCCTGCGTACCACAAAAAAAAAAAAAAAAAAAAAAAAAAAAAGCTGTGACTGAGGAACTTCCCCTGAGAAGCCTCCTCTTACCCCATTTTACTTCAAACTAATTTAAATGATGAAATATTCTGAACTTGACCCCATAGTGGGATAAGACTTTTGGAGGTCTTGGGAAGGGGCAAGTTCATTCTCCATGTGGGATAATTGTCAGTCATTAGGGTCCAGAACTTTTTTTTAAATTCATCCATTCTCCCTCTCCCCAAACTTCTGGCAACCACTGATCTTTTACTGTCTCTATAAGTTTTGCCTTTTCCAGAATGTTATATAGTTGGAATCATACAGAGTGCAGCCTTTTCAGACTGACTTTTTCCACTAACAATATGCACTTAAGCTTCCTCCATGTCTTTCAATGGCTTGGCAGCTCATTTCTCTTTATTGTTGAATAATATTCTGTTCTATGAATGTATCACTTTATCCATTCATCTTTTGAAGAACATTTCAGTTGCTTCCAGTATTTTGGCAATTATGAATAAAGTCTCTTTAAGCATTTATATGCAGGTTTTTGTAAGTACAAAAATTTTCAACTCATTTGGGTAAATACCTGGAAGCACAATTGCTGGATCATATTGTAAAACCAAATTTAGCTTTGTAAGGAACTGCCATACAGTCTTCCAATGTGGCTGTAGCATGCTGCATTCCCACCAACAATGAATAAATAAGAGTTCCTATTTTTCTACATCCTCACCAGCATTTGGTAGTTTAATTTTTTTGTTTTCTTTGTTGTTCACTCTTTGGGAATTTTTGTAAGCAGTCATCTGTGAACAAAGACAGTTTTGTTTTGTTTTCCTTCCCTATTAGTATACCTTTTGTTTTCTTTTCTTATTGCAAAAGCTAGGACTTCTACTATGATTTTGAGTAGGAATGGTAAGAGGGACATCCTTGCCTTGTTCTTGATCTTAGGGGGGGAAAAAAATCTAATTTCTCACCATTAAGTATAATGTTAGCTGTAGGTTTTTTGTAAATGTTCTATATCAAGTTGAGAAATTTCTCTTCTATTCTTAGATTACTGAGTGTTTTGTTTTGGGTTTTGGGTTTTTTGTTTGTTTTTACTCATGAATGAGTGTTAGATATTGTCAAATGCTTTTTCTGCAACTATTGATAAGATAATATGATTTTCTTCTTTATCCTGTTGATGTGATTTAGTGCATTACTTGATTTTCAAGTGTCGAACTAGCCTTGTATATCCAGAAAAAAAATCCCACATGGTTATGTTGTATAATTTTTTAATATATTGTTGGATTTGATTTGCTAATCTTTGATTGAGGATGTTGCATCTATACTCATGAGCAATATTGGTCTCTAGTTTTTATTTCTTGTAATGACTTCTTCTGGTTTTGGAGAATCCAGAATTTTGTCCCCATTTTTTCCTTGATTTCTTGCCTTGAATATTTCTCTTGAGGAGTCCAATTTGATCCTAAACTTGTTTTCTTTCAAATGTGAACTTTTTAATTTTGCTGCTTGAATATTTTTGCATCTTCTCGGTATTGCCAGTATTTGGAAGTCTCACAGTGATGGGCCTTAGTGTGATCATTTTCTTAAGAGTTCTGCTAGACATTTTTTAGACTCTGTTTATTTGGAAACTTCATTGTTTTAGTTTTGGAACTTTTTATTGTATTCTTCACTTACTAATTTCCTCCCTTCTGTTATCTTGTTTGGGGAACTCTTTTTGGTCAGCCTTTGGACTTCCTGGACTGATCTACTAATAACCTTATCTTTTTATGTCTATCATATTTTTCATTTAATTTTGTTCTGCTTTCTATGATACCTTGGTTTTATTATCTAGCTCTTTGGATGAGTTTTTTATTTCTATATTCATATTTCTAGTCTCTAAGAGCTCTATCTAGCTGACAGTTCCACATTTATAGTATCCTATCGGATGCAATGACTTATTTACCTGAGAACATAAATTATAGTTTTAATTATAGTCTTCATCTGTTCTCTGCATTCCTGTTTTCTATGAGTTCTTTTTTTCTCTTTGATGTCTTTATTTTTGGGTGGGGCTTTCCTCTATAGCCTGGGATTTTTGTTAGCTGCTCATTTTTAAGATTGGGGCGTAAGAAGCTTGAATTGAAGGTCTGTGGGAGAACATGAAATCTTCCAGCTGAGAGACTTCTCCTTGAGAGTGATTTATTTGGAATTTTTTTCATTTCGTATTGGGAATCCCACCCCACAGCCCATCCCATTTTCCCCGAAACATAACCCTCCAATCTCCTGGTAGCAGTGTATGATAAGCATTATGGGGGCCATTAGTTGCATAGTTCAATGTCTAAACATTTATTTAATTATCTGTTTTCAGTTTGGCTCCTCTCTTCTGCCTTCTGCTCTACCTCCTGTCCCTGAGCTCAGTGCATCTTATTCTCTTTTTTTTAATAGAGTACCTCTCCATTTACTTAAATTTTCTTTGATTTCTTTCATCAATATGTTATAGTTTTTACCTCACAAGTCTTGTAGATGTTTTGCTAGAATTATACCTAGGTAATTCATTTGCCTTGTTTTCCATGTGTCCACTGCTAGTATATAGAAATGCAATTGATTTTTTATTTAAAATTTTCCAGCTTTGTTGACATATAACTGACAAATAACATTGTGTAAGTTTAAGGTATATGATGTGATGATTTGATACCTGTGTGTATTGTGAAATTATTACCACAATAAAGTTAGTTAATACACCTGTCACCTCATATAATTACCTTTTTGTGTGTTGGTATGGTGAGAACATTTAAGATCTACTCTTTTAAAGGACTTTCAAGTATATAATATAGTATTGTTAACTATAGTCACTATGCTCTACATTAGATTCCCAGAATGTATTCATCTTATAACTGGAAGTTTGTACCCTTTGACCAACATCTCATTTTACCCACCCTCCAGTCCATTCTACTCTTCTTTCTATGATTTTTTTTTTTAGATTCCACATGTAAGTGATATCTTACAGTATTTGTTTTTCTCTGTCTGGCTATTTTACTTAGCATAATGCCCTCAAGGTGCATTCATGCCACAGATGAGGGCCTCTTATTCCGATTCAGGATAAACCTGCAGTCTCCTGCCAGACTCAAGATGGGTGAATCTGTTGACTGCACACACCAGGGAAGAAGATTTTACCTGTCTCTAAAGAGACTTCCCACCACCTTCCTGATTGCAGCATACCTTCCCTGCTTTGTGTAATGCCCTTTCCTAGAGCCTGTGCAGGGATCTGGAGAAAGAACTAAGCACAGTTCTCACTGTCTTTCTCTCCAGCCAGTACTTTTATCCAGCTTTCTCAGCAATACTAACTCCTCCATTCACTTTCCATTTACTACAAATAGTTGCCGTTTCAATCTATTATTGTCTCTTCTTGCATTCTTTTTCTTTTAGTGTTTTTACCATTTTTAATTCCTTTACTTTCACTTTAATGAGGTTTGGGTAGAGAACTGAAATGAAAACCATGTGTTTAATCTTTGTATAATCAGAAAGCTACTGGAATCATTACAAACGTACAAAATAAAAATTTAAGGGATAGCGTACTACTTTATTCCAGATATACGAAGGGCATATGATCACTAACTGAGACATGCACTTAATTTAAGCAAAACCAAAATTTGGTCTAAACATTCATGTTATTAAAGACCACATTTCCTAAACTGTATAATTTGTATAATTCTCTCTCCCTAAAAATGCTATACTAAATAAGGGAAGAATGATTTCCTAGTTGTCTATCATTGACTATGTATCCTTTTCTTATAATATCATTTACATGTGATCTTGTAAAGTCTAAGGAGGCTGAATTTAGGGGTGTTGAAGCCCATACAAATCATAAACAGTGGAAGTCATTTCATCCTTGGCACTCCTCAGAGCCTATAAGTACTTTCATTCAAGGGAAAATGAAAATGAAATGATGTAACAAATGATGTCTTTAGATCCCTGGGCACGCAATGGGTCTTTCTCAATATTTAAACTTCTTTTTAATTATCCTCCTCCATTTTCCATTTTGGTGGATTCTCCACCGTATACAGTGCCCACCTCCCACTAAGAATATCAAGTGAATCAGATCCTTCTCTCCGTCCCTTCCTGTTTCAGTCAGGCACAACCCAACCTCAGAGTCCTGGGAAGGATTATGCAGGTTGTGCCCTATTCATAAGAACACCCTATCAAGTTGGTCAATGGGGACTGAAAATCAGCTCGCGTCTGCTTGCCACGCCTGGCACCTATGGGGCTGTGTCTCCCCAGATGGGATGCCATATTCTACAATAATTCATACAAAAATTCAGTTTGGACTAGCAGTAGCTGTGGTCATTGAGATCTTCCTCCCAGGGCTTTGCATTCTAAATACACCCTCATATGCACCTCAGCTATAGCAGCTTGTGGATCAGACCAATCCTGCAGCGTTACTTTTGATGTGATTTCTACTGCCCATCCCTCAGTTATTCTTGAGTCTTATCAGTTCTCTCCAGTTACCTCCCATTAATATTGTGAGGCCCCATAACAGTTCAGTAAATTTCACTTTAGGTAAAGAAGGCCGAGTTAGTGATGATCGTTTAAAACCAAAACTGATACAGAGGATGTGTAAATACATGGGTGGAATAGTATTGCCTGTTTCTTTTGGGGATGGGGGGCTTGATGGTGCAGTGTGAGAGAAGTGGAGGAGGGTAGGGGTATGAAGCAGAAAGGGAGGTTGATAAATTATTGAAAAATGTGAACTCTGGTTCTTTGTAGTATTCTCTATCAAGGACTTTCCTCCCACCATCTCCCTACCTTGCCTGCCCCCCACCGCAGCTCTCTGACTTGCAGCCTAGTGCCAAAAGTATGAGCTACCTAGTGTTTGGGGCATAAAGCCATTGCTCTGGTGGGCTTTATTCTGGGGATGGCTCTGTCCACACTAATAAGAGCCGACAATAGTAATAGAAGCATAAAAAATGGTGGAGATGTGAGCATCAAAGCAAAGAACAATATTCGGCTTGCAACAAGGTCACTTGCTTTAGTTTGGGGCTAAGTAGGAAGGAGGATCTCAGACCACAGGTTTTTTAAATGATCGAGAAACCAGATAGCAGTCCTTTTTCAAAAAATTGCTTTATGGCAGAACTAGGTAAAATGAGAGTTTGAAAAACGAAATAGAAGAAAATAATCAAGAGTCCAAGTTTTTTCCTTAAGTCTGAGACACAACAGGCACAGAAGAGCCTGATTAAAATGAGCCATTTTACCAGATACATATGTTATATTATTAATTCCAGTGCACAGTGTTCAAAAACGGAGAGAAAAATATTTCAAAAGAACACTCTTAAGAGTAGTGTGAGCTTGGTGTCCTAGGTAGTGTTACCCATAAAGGGAAGAGCAGATAAGCAAATTCAATTTGGAAAATAATGACCCATACTATGAACTGGGACCCATGTGACAAGCTGCTGATACAAAATATAACATAAGTCTGTGTTATAAAGGCTTAAGCAATTGGAACCTTTCAAAATGATAGAGTACCTGCTGTTTTGTTTTGTTGGCTTTTTTCTTCTAGTCTGTAAGCCTCACTGAACAATAACATAAAACAAGGAATTTGTTAAGGAAAAAAATATTTTGAAGTAGATGTAACAGCTCTCTAGGCTAGATGTGAGAAGATGAAAGCATAATGGCTGTGGAAGTAGTGAAGGGTGAGGTGTGTACAGAAATTGAGTATATAAGGAGTCTCCCTGATTGACACTTCATTAATTGTAGTAGGAAGAGCCTCTGGTAATTCACACAGAGGCTAGACTAAAGGTTTCTTGACATTATTCAATTCACTGTTAGCCATTTGTGGTCCTGATGATGAATACATGTGAAGTTAGCTAAGTAAATCAATTCAGAAGGTGCATGGAAAATGCACAGGTGGACCAAGTGAGAATGAAACTGATGACCTATCATATACTGTGATGTATTTTGCTGAGGCACAAATTTGAATCATGGGATGGGAGAGCCCAGAGAGTTATTTGGCACATTTTTGTTGTTGTTTATATATCTTTAAATAAATAGTATCTCTTGCCTTTACATAAAATCAAGATTTTCTTTCACCCCAGGAAAACATCTGGATGGTAACTGCCTGTGTTTAGAGAATAAATGTAGAATGATGGAATGTCACTTAGGGATCCTTTGGGGGTAGTTCAAAGGGATAAGTTGTTATCCTCCAGATTAGTTAAAACTGAGGACAGATTTTGCACCAAATTATAAGAGTATGCTTGTGTTTGTCTGACTTAAAATGTTGGCTCTCTAGTCAACATGAAATGCATTTCATGGAACAAGAAGCAGTGAAACATAGGTATCTATCCTCCAGAGGAGCTGCAGTAGGAGCCCGACTGGAAGGCATGGCATATCTGCTGTGAGTCTCACGTTGAGAGTCACAAAGGCAGATGCAGGTTTAATTTGCTTGTTGCTTCTCACAAGAGCAGGTTCTAGTAATCTAGTAAGCGTGCTCCAGTGTTGACCAGCTGCAAGTGGTTCATTACTAAACAGGGATTAATAATTTGTGAAAGCAATTGTAGATAGGTCATCTTTGAGAGTTGGTAAAAATGCTTGGTCCTTTATTAGAAATGGGTCAGAAAATAAAAGACAACATTTAGTTTTGCTGGTGGTTATGAAAGAATGTAAGATAAAGAGTGTACTATTGAATGCAGTAGTAGCTCACCTCAGGGATGTGATGAATTGCATTAACAGTGATATTAGAAATAAGAAAATAAGAAAAAAAAGGTGTTATTTGTTAACTAAGAGAATTTTCTGTAGTCTTTTCTGTGATCATTTAGCACATCAAGGGGAATTCATAGTATAAACAAGACTTGAAAGGGAAATTTTCAGCTACTTTTGGGATCTGATGGGTTTCAGGTACCCTGAGTCCTCAGAGTTCACAGATTCAATCTTTGCCAGTTAGTCCCTCACCTAGCATTCCAGTCTGGAACCCTGAGCTAGCTATTTAATATCTCTGAGCCTCAATGCTTCATCAGAAATATAGGGCTCAAAACACGTACACCTTATAAGGGTGCTCACAATATTAAAAGGAAAATTATATCCTAGAAACTTTTTTGATCTCTATACTACCATAAAAAATAACAAACTATGATTATTTCATGATGAATCCATATGCTAACTTCTAACTCTTCCTATCTGTTCCCCCAAACAAATTTCTTAACAGTGTCTACTACGTCATTTTCAATTAGCTTAATCCTAGTTATTCTTTGTTAGTCAATGCCAATATACTGCTTTGATGAACAAAACTATATACTTCACACCACTGTTTGGCTTTTCCCTCAATTAGTCCTAACAGAATTGATTATGTCCATTGAAAGAGAGTGTCACATTTCTTCATCACCTGTTCTTTGTCTATTTTCTGCCATCTCAGCTAATTCCTGAAAAATAAAATGTTTTAGATTTCTTTTCATCTCTTATACTTTGTGGTAGGTAAAAATAATAGCTTCCCAAATATGCCCCTGGCTTAATCCCTGGAAGCTGTGAATATGTTACTTTATGTAGCAAAAGGAGCTTTGTGGATGTGATTAAGAAACTTGAGATGTGAGAATATCTTGGGTTATGCCAGTGAGTTCATTGTAACTACAGGGGCCTTGTTATAGGGAGGCAGTAGAGTAAGAATCAGAGAAGCAAGGTGACAACAGAAGCAGAGGTTGGAGTGATGTGGAGCCATGAGCCAAGGAATGTGGGCAGCCTCTAGAAGCTAGAAGAGGCAAGGAAATGGATTTGCCCCAGAGCCTCCAGAAGGAATGCATCTCTGCTGATCCATTTTAGACTTCCGTCCTCCAGAACTCTAAGTGAATCAATTGGTGTACTTTAAACCACTACATTTGTGGTAGTTTGTCACAGCAGCAATAGGAAACCAACACAGCTATTTTTATGAGTTACTTTTTATTTGTTGGTGGAGGGGTGTTAGTATTGGTGATATAGGTTTTATAACTGAGTCAGGAAACCAAAAACAAAGAAAATGTCAGTCAGCCAAACCAAGAGCTGCTATCAGGGCTTCTCTATGTCTCACATAGGTTATAACAATAACCAGGAACTTGGCAATTTAGAGACTCAAAGAACCTCAAAACTAATCAAAGCAATATTGAAATAGTTGCTAGAATATTTATCAGCTGGGAAATTTAGGGAAGGACATAAATGCGCTGCTATCAGGGCTTCTCTATGTCTCACATAGGTTATAACAATAACCAGGAACTTGGCAATTTAGAGACTCAAAGAACCTCAAAACTAATCAAAGCAATATTGAAATAGTTGCTAGAATATTTATCAGCTGGGAAATTTAGGGAAGGACATAAATGGTGTGTAAATATTGTGAACTCTAAGTTATTCAAATCTTCGTTAATTTTTTTGCCCACTCTATACAGCTTCCATTTATACCAGGCCAGCCATATCCCATTTAACTCTTCCAGCAACTCTGGAAGCCTATATGGTTAATATCCTCCATCCTAATGGGGAAATTGGGGCTGAGACAGAACAATTTATGTAACTCAGCCACTCAGCTCATAAGTATTAAGTCCCCACGGAGCCCTAATTACAACAAGTTGCAAATGTACTTTTTAAATGTCAGTCATTTCCTTGTCTTCACAAAAAAAGAGATACTCTTTTTTATCTTTTGTGCCCCCAGCACCTAGCCCAGTGACTGCTACATATGATACACTTAATTTGCTGATGGAATAAATAGATGACATAGCTATTCTGTGGCTAACTCTTAGGTTGAAGAGTGCACAATTCATCAGGTTTGGACCCCCGCTACAGTATCTCATCTAGTAAGTTCAAACAACACTTTGCCCTGTACTCCATGATACCTATGGAAATATATAAAGACCTTTGTTGAGATTATTTTTTAAATAAATCACTTAATATATAGTAAAATGTGTAGCTATTTAGCTTAAAATGGGTTTCTGGATTAGTCAGAAGTCACTATTAGGTTAAATAATACAATAACAATGACTCCAAGAAGACAACAAAGTAATAGAGTTTCTTTAACAATGTGGTAAGAAATTCACTGGAGTTAAATGTTTAATCAAAAACATTCAATAAAAGTAGAATTGCTCCTGAAAGCCAGGCTGCATTTTTGGTGAATTAACTAGACAGATTCTACAAACATTTCTCTAAGCTATTATCTGGAAAATCACTTTCAACGCTAATAAGATGAAAATATATTATCCATGCTAATAACAATGTCCCATCTGTTTAAACACTTTACAACCTACTGAAAGCCATACCTGCAGAAGGCCTTATGGCTCTGAATTTAAAAACAGTTGCAAGTTCTGCATGTGGCAGAATTACCTGGTAAACAGGCCCTATGAGCTTCCTGTTAAAGGGCTTCTTTGGTACTGTGAACTAACCTTTCAAAATAAACTACCAGAACCGGCCATGGGCACATTTTACAGGGCCATGGATTATCTCCAACCAGTGATAAGTGACTGCTCAGTTCTAAGATATTTTATTTTATTTTATTTCTGGCTGCACCACATGGCGTGTGGGATCTTAGTCCCTGACCAGGGATCAAACCCATGCCCCCTGCAGTGGAAGCATGGACCCCTAACCAGTGGACTGCCAGGGAATTCTCTCTAAGATATTTTATTGTAACTGCTTCTTCAAGACTGAAAGGTACCTGATATGAAAACCCAAAAGATAAGCAAAGAGTACAACCCCAAATAAAGTCTTTTTATAAGCCATGAGCGTTTAATGCTCAACAAATTTAGAACATTTATTACCCATCCAGTTATCAAGGAATATAAAAAATTTGAAGGTATAAAGGCCATTATTTCAGATTTAAATCACTTTAAGCAAGCAGGTAAGCATTTCTTCCCTTAATGAGAACAGAGTACAGTACAGTAATATTTCAGTTTGGTAGCAAACTGGGAGTAAACCAACCCAGAAATATCCAAGGGATACATTAACCAAATGATTAAGAACATTAATACAATTCAAAATAGTGAAATAGCCCTACAATATGAAAAACATTATTCCCTTTCATAGGGAAAATGTGGGTCAATGTGTGAATACTGGATACTAACATATGTAGTTGGATTTTCAAAATAAAGCTTTCAATTTACAAAGCATGTTGAATATGTTAATGATGTTTTATAACAACTCTGTGTGGTAGGTAAGTTTAGAACCAGCTTCATTTTCCGGATGAGAAAGCAAAGACTTATAGTGACTTGGTTATTGTCCAAAGTCACAAAAATTTTAAGAGCTAAAGTAGAAAATTTTGGTCTAAGGCTAGTGTACATTTCTCAGTCTTTGCCCCTTGTTCAACATCTCAACCAATCCTGCTATATTTATCAGTAGAGATTTTAAAGGGGTTACCTACATATGATATTCCAACAAAGAATAAAGGTCTTAATAGGCTGCAAATTCTAGAAACATTAAATATATCAAATTCAAAAATATTGTAGTACCCTTTTGGATATACTAAAAAGGTACTATGTTAGATGGCAGTGTTCCTCATGGTAGACTCAAACTGAGGCCTGAGTAATTCTTCAAAGCCAGCTAAAAGAAAGCAGTAGGAGGGTGATACACCAGACTGTTTAATCAGTGTCCAGTTCACTAAATACATGGATATAAATGCAATAACTTTTGATGATATGAATGTACAATCAAACACACCTGAGCAAAAATTCTGGTAAAATATTATCTCTCCAAAATACTGAAAAACAGGGAAAGTGAAAAATAAAAATATATTTTAGAGTGAGGAAAGAATAATTTGATTGTAGCAAGAGGAATGCTAGTGAATTCCAACGCTCAAGGGGAAGCTCTAAGCATTGATCCAAAAGCATCTAATTATGTCCAGAAAGGTGAGTTTTCTCCACAATATTGAAGGTGATGAATTAGACAGGAGAGAAATAAAAGGCCCAGCTCTGGTTTACCGTCCAAAGACCTTTATAAGCTTACCTTGTATCAAATTTTCAGTAGAAATTTTGGGACAGATGATAATATCTCTAAATGCAGTTCTAAGAGCTGAAAAATCTCAGTGTTCAACCTAGGGAGATTCTGACTAATTTAGTGTGCTTAGCCCAACTTTACTGGATTCATACTTTAGGAAACTGCAGCTGATTATCTCAGACAAAGCATTTCCCCAAGGAGAACATTTAAAATGTAATTCTTATATTTTTTTATCTTTTGCTTGATTAATTTTTTTTTTTTTTTTTTTTTTTGCGGTACGCGGACCTCTCACTGTTGTGGCCTCTCCCCCCGTTACGGGGCACAGGCTCCGGACGCGCAGGCTCAGCGGCCATGGCTCACGGGCCCAGCCGCTCCACGGCATGTGGGATCTTCCGGGATCGGGGCACGAGCCCGTGTCCCCTGCATCGGCAGGCGGACTCTCAACCACTGCGCCACCAGGGAAGCCCTGCTTGATTAATTTTTTATTTTGTCATCAATTGTTTGTATTTTCATGGAATGAAATATGTTTTTAGAAAAGGAATATCCAAAGTACAGCCTTCTGTCGTTAGGAAATATGGCTAGCATATGACCTGGAAAAGCTGGGTCATTAGTTGGAGGACACCTGTATTTTTAAGGCCACAGTGAACCTTTCAGCATGAATTATAGGAGTACAGAGAAAGGAATAAAAATGGTATGATCTGAGCCAAAATGTTAAGAAGAGTTTTATGGAAGAGATGAGAGTTAAGAAGAACTTCGAAGAATGAAAAGGATTTGGCTACATGGAGAGGAATTAGGAAGTTTTTCCAGGCAGGGAGAAAATGAATAATGCCTTTTAGTCAGAAAGGAGCACAATCCAGAACTATGAGAAAACCACTCAGTCTGAAATAACAAATTATTTTTTCTTTTCATTTATTCAATAAATATTTGGTGAGTAATTACTATGTTTCTAGCAGCATACTGGGTAAGAGAGAAACAAGATAAATAATGCATAGTTCTGCTCTCAATAATCTCATTGTCTAGCTAGAGAAACTCTATTAGTAAGAAATTATGTTCAGCTCCTTGAAAAAACAATATGACTGTTGTGGTTTAGTCAGAGATTTCCAACAGGCATGCTACACAGTACATTACTGTTTTGCCGATGTGTTATAGGTGTGACAGTATAAGGTACTTCTACTTGAGAGCAAAAAGAGCATTCTGAATATTCAACTTTGTCTATGAGTTGCCTTTTCCTTGTAAGTATCAAATACTATCATTTTCTATATATTTTGTGATGTGAAAAAAATACTGGGAAACAGTGGCTTTACCAAACAGGTTGATATTTTATCATATTTTTTAAAAATCCATAGTACACAGCTAAGCATGGTACCAGAAGTTCCATTACATCATTATAGCTTCTTTTTATGTTTTTGTTTCATCATCCTTCACATATGGCTTTTTTTTCATGGTTGCCACAGACCTCCAAAATGGCTGCTCCATGTCTATCCTCTCGTCTGTATTCCAGTTATAAAGAAGGAAGTTATACCTACATTAGGAAACCAAAACTTATTCAGAAATCACCAACAATGTTCCAGTTATTCTCTTAATCAGAGCTGTGTCATGTGGGTAGCCTTGTCTGTAAAAGAGTCTGTGGAATATAGGTTTTTAGCTGGTTATAGGCTATTCAAAAGAAAAAGTTCTTTTAGTCAAAACAAAGTGGGGGGCTTCTCTGGTGGCTCAGTGGTTGAGAGTCTGCCGGCCAATGCAGGGGACGTGGGTTTGTGCCCTGGTCCGGGAGGATCCCACATGCTGTGGAGTGGCTGGGCCCGTGAGCCACAGCCACTGAGCCTGAGCGTCCGGAGCCTGTGCTCCGCAACGGGAGAGGCCACAACAGTGAGAGGCCCGTGTACCGCAAAAAAAAAAAAAAGAAAATTAAAACAAAGTGGGGGTGGTAATTGGGTCTGTTGGGTCTGCTCCAGAGAAATACATAAGCAAATAATTTTACTGTAATGTATCAACTTAAGCAATATATAGAAAGTCTTGGGGAAAAAGTTAAAGGATACATTAATTCTGCCTGAAGAGGTAATCAGTATTTTACAAATGGCAGGAAAATTGAACAGTCTTGAGTCTCAGGGATTAACTTAGTGTAAACCCAAATTAAGACAGAACAAAAATCCTGAGGAGGCAACGTATGTGTCTGGAAATTTGAGTTTGATAGCCAAAAAGTCAAAGACATCTGCTAATCTCTGCTTTTTTGAGGCCTAGAAACTTGCACCAGCACAAGGATCTGCTCTTTGTGGCTCTTTGTGTTTTTGGATTTGCTCTTTGTGGCTATGGAGCCAGTGTTAGAAGAAAGATTCTACAAAGAGGATCAATGGCAGACCCCAAAAAGGGTAGTGAAGCATGCCCATTAGGCTGGATACTATGAAAACAAACAAACAAACATCAAGTGCTGGTGAGGATGTGGAGAAATTGGAACCCTCATTCAACGTAGGTGGAAATGTAACATAGTGTAGCTGCTGTGAAAACAATATGGTGTTTCTTCAAAAGATTAAAAATAAGTTACTATGTGATATAGCAATTCCACTTCTGGTTATACACCCAAAGGAATTGAAAGTAGGGTCTCAAAGAGACATTTGTATACCCATGTTTTTAGCAACGTTATTCACAATGGACAAAAGATGTAAAAAGCCTAAGTTGAATAACGGATAAATAGATAAACAAAATGGAATGTTATTCAGCCTTAGAAAGGAAGGAAATTCAGATACATGCTACAACATGAATGAAACTTGAGGACACTATGCTAAATAGAATAAGTCAGTCACAAAAAGAGAAATATTGATAATTCCACTTATTCAAGGTACCTGGAATAGTCAAATTTATAAGGACAGAAACTAGAATGGTGGTTGGCCAGGGGATGGGGGGAGAGTGAAATGGGAAATTGTTGTTTAATGTGTACAGAGATTTAGTTTTGCAAGGCGAAAGAGTTTTGAAGGTTGGTTGCACAGCAATGTGGATGTACTTAACACTATTGATCTGTACACTTTAAAAATGATTAATGTGGTAAAAATAAAAAAGTAATTTAAAGTTGAATGCTTCACATGGTAACAGACTTCTATTTTTCTGGAGTTCTGCTTTCCTAGGATTTTTGTAGTAGTGTATGTTTAGCCATGATTTTAAAATATCACTCTTTCCTAACAGCACTTTTCTATGTATTTTTCAAATATTAGCATTATAAAAAAATGTCTTAGAATGGTAGGGGCTGGGGGAGGAAGTAGTGGCAGATGTTGCCTGATATTCTACCTTGCCTATCATTTTTAAAGCCATAGTGAAAATACTGTTCACACAGTGAGGTGTTGTTTTGGAATGGAGGTTATTATTCTGGAGATTGATTCAAAACGTGCCTGGTGGTCAGAAGTGACAAGCACCAGAAGAAGTGAGTTGTCTTTACAGAGGTACATTTTTTTTATGGGAGGAATGTGGGCAGAAAGGAGGATGGAAGAACAATGTTCCTAGCAGAGGTGAGAGAAGATGGCATTTCAGAACATGAACACAGGGCAATATGAAGAGTTCTTAAGGTACATGAGAAATGATTATTAAAAATAAGACTAGAAAGGTAGGCAGAGATGGCGAATGCTCACTATTTGCCAACCAGTTACGTGTATCATCTCAATGAATCCTTACAGCTCTCCCATGAAACAAGTGTTATTAATGGTCCCTTTTTATAGATGAACAAAGTAAAATTTGGGGATGTAAAAGTAACAGTTACTATGATAAAAATGATTTGCCTCAGGCAGCATGGGATTGATCTGCCTGGTCCATGAACGTACTGTCTTTTAGGAAAAAGACAATTCAATTTAGCCAACTGATAATACACATTTATTGGGTGCAAGATAGTCTAAATAATCCTTTACATTGTATATAGCAGTTACCATGCATGAAGAAATTTCCAGCACTAGAAGACAGATAGGTAGGTAGGAATTCTTCCCAGCATAGAGGGTCCCATTTAGAGAGTTTGAGTTATCACGGAGCTATGAGTGCTGGCGATATAACTTGAATCTAGGTCCTCTATATTTTTCTACTAAATCTCACTGCCCCATTTCTCTATTTTCTTTTTCATGTTCATCACCTCTTTACACCAGCCAGAGGTTATGACACATCGTTTGGCCTATTAGCAGTCTTTTCAAAGGCTCTGGTGGTAGATCCTAACTTTAAGATAAAAACTAAAGCCCAAAATGCTTTGCATGGTGATTTCCATTAATTGCTAATTTTAGTCCAACTAAATGCTCATCCAAAGCAAATGTATGACTTCCATTTTATTTCAGAAATACCTTTAACTTTACCTTAAAATTCTTCTACGATTCCTGCTCTGTGAAACATATGTTTTTAATTTATACAGGAAATTATCAAAAGGCTTTACTGGAACTCTGATGATATATATAAAGAACTATTGATCCAAGTTTAATAAAAGAAATGATTAATATAGAGGAATGAAGAAAGAAGTGACATAAGATAATTCATGGATAATTTTAATTTGTTTATAAATTAAATTATTTTAAAGAGGAGGAAGCATTATTGAGAATTAATGGCAAATGCAAATTATAAAAAATATTAAAATATTTATATTAAATCACTTAAATCCATCCATAATTATTTGGCTTTAATCAAGCACTTACTGTATACCAAGTAATGACGTAAGCACTTTCTATCCCCAAGCCTGGCTACAAAATTGGACTTGAAATGGTCACAGAGGGCATACCAGGCATGACAGAAAGCAAAGCAGAGGAGCCAATCAGTGTTAAGGGGGTAGGGGTGAGCCCTCCAGCCCCAGGTGCCATGTGACTCTGAGAATACCTACAACCAAGCATAAGGCTCCCTCATCTCTACTCCAAGCAAGCATAGGCAAATGAGTCCCCGGGGCAATCAGAATTGGAACAATCTGCATTTTAAAAAGTTAAAGCAAGGGAAAATGGTATTTTGAATGAGAAGGAAGAAGAAGAGGAAGAGAAAGGAAAATAAAACTGTAGCGCCAAATGTCACAGAGATCATTTGGAGAGAGGCAGGAATACAGTGATTTCATTTACCAGTTAGAAAGTCCTCCATGATTTTATTGGGAGCCTATTTTAATAGAACAGTGTGGCTAAAAGCTGAATTGCAATAGGTGAAGAACAAGCAGAAGATGAGGAAGTGGAATTGATATGAACCCCTCTTCAAGAGGTTTTTGTTGAGAGGGAGGAGATAATTTGTGAGGACTTCTACTAATTATGGATGGCCTTTATCTTTTTCATACCATAAGGACAAAGTTATCTTTTGAGAGTAAGGATCATGGAAGTGGGGCATAGAAGTCAGAGGATGGTTGAGAACTGAAGGGAGGATGTGAGCTATGATTTAAAAGGTAAGTAAAATTTACATCAACATGACAAGAGAATTACTCTGTGTTTATTTCCAATGAGGTATCACCTCACACCAGTCAGAATGGCCATCATCAAAAAATCTGCAAATGATAAATGCTGGAGAGGGTGTGGAGAAAAGGGAACCCTCTTGCACTGTTGGTGGGAATATAAACTGATACAGCCACTATGGAGAACAGTATGAAGGTTCCTTAAAAAACTAAAAATAGAACTAGCATACAACTGAGCAATCCCACTACTGGACATATACCCTGAGAAAACCATAATTCAAAAAGAGTCATGTACCACAATGTTCACTGCAGCACTATTTACAATAGCCAGGACATGGAAGCCACCTAAGTGTCCATCGACAGGTGAATGGATAAAGAAGATGAGGCACACATATACAATGGAATATTACTCAGCCATAAAAAGAAACGAAATGGAGTTATTTGTAGTGAGGTGGATGGACCTAGAGTCTGTCGTACAGAGTGAAGTAAGTCAGAAAGAGAAAAACTAATATCGCATGCTAACACGTATATATGGAATCTAAAAATCTAAAAAAAAAAGATGGTTCTGAAGAATCTAGGGGGAGAACAGGAATAAAGACTCAGACGTAGAGAATGGACTTGAGGACACGGAGAGGGGGAAGGGTAAGCTGGGACGAAGTAAGAGAGTGGCATGGACATATATACACTACCAAATGTAAAACAGGTAGCTAGTGGTAAGCAGCTGCATAGCACAGGGAGATCAGCTCGGTGCTTTGTGACCACCTAGAGGGGTGGGATAGGGAGGTTGGGAGGGAGACGCAAGAGGGAGGGGATACGGGGATATATGTATACGTATAGCTGATTCACTTTGTTATACAGCAGAAACTAACACAACAATGTAAAGCAATTATACTCCAATAAAGATGTTTAAAAATAAATAAATAAATAAAATGTGTGGGACCAGGTGGAAAAAATAAACTGAATATGTGGACTCAATGCCTATGCTACAGTGTATTTTGATGTACTATTAGTGCACTCTGACTAGAAGCAGGGAGTTGTTTGTTCCATGTGCTACAGGATTCCAGTTCCATTAAAGCTGTATTATCTCCAGTGTTAATACAAAAATTATGTGATGCGCAATTCCCAGACACTGAGAACACACTGTGACAGACACACGTGTAATAGAGGGCAGCAACAACTCAAAAATAAATGCATATACGGATCTCCCTGGAAGGCCAAAAGGACCTTTCACTGTAAATTGATGGGGTTACAGACACTCTTTTTCACTTTTTATTTTTTTGCGGTACACGGGGCCTCTCACTGTTGTGGCCTCTCCCGTTGCGGAGCACAGGCTCCGGACACGCAGGCTCAGTGGCCATGGCTCACGGGCCCAGCCACTCCGCGGCATGTGGGATCTTCCCGGACTGGGGCACGAACCCATGTCCCCCACATCGGCAGGTGTGCAACCACTGCACCACCAGGGAAGCCCCAGATACTCTTTTTTAAATGAGGTAAAGAATCCACTTAAAACAATTTCATTAGCCCTGCTTGATATCAGAACCCTTCTATAGTAAATGCATTCATTCATTTGTATCAATTACCAGGTCCTAACTTGGGTAACTGTGATGCATTCCACAGCCCATGAATTGTCTTTAATCTGCCCTTGGAAATACACCAAAGTGCTCCAAAGACTCAAACTAAAATTAAATTGTCTTCAGTTTGCAGAGCAGACCAAAGTATGAGCTGAGAAATGCCGTATTAATACAAGCCTATTTTTTTAAATACTAGCGTAGACTGAAATTGAATATTGTAGGTTTTCTCACCATTTACAACATGATCTCCAGCTATTTAAATGCAACTTTGATCCACAAATAAATACTTTTCTTCCCAGATAAGTATATCTGGCCATCATTTGTGGGCTAAAAACCTCTGTCAATCAGTACCAGACAGTCTGCCCTTCCACTCTCCGTTGTAAAACTGCCATGGATGACGTCAAGTCACAATTGCCCTTTGCCCACCAGATAATGAGCTGGCACATGTAGAAAAGATCGATGTCAAACAGAAGGGGGAGATAGTTTTGAAGCTATCACTTTTGGATGCCATCTGATTCCATTTGCAGAAATCAATCTCCTTGACAACTCTGAATGTGTTATCACTGCAGCTCCAGTTTATTAGATAACCAAGTGCCCCCTTTCACTCGGGAGAACATTTTCCACTAGAATCAAATGGAAATGGAATATTTTTGCAGCAGAGGAGAGAGAATGGGGGACAAACAAGTAATCTATTGTATGTATGAAAATGGAGTATGCATGAGTGTGTATGTATGTGCACATGTGTGACTACAGAGTGGCTACCTATGTATATGAAAATAGCTACAAAGCTGATACCATCAACACTTATTCCTGAAAACTGTATGTGCTTGGAGACTGAAGGCGACTGCAAGTGGGTCACAACTTACTGTGTCAAATGTTCGCAGACATACCCATGTGGGTAATAGATGTTAGTCAACTTTAATTCACAGTGCTAATCCAAGGAGCAGGAAAGAAACCCTAATAGCTATCGTTTGTGGTGGAGTTTTTACATTTTTGGAAGGAACATTGCCTGGTGATCTAAAAATGGATAATACTCCAAACAAAATAATGAGACCGCATGCAAGCATCCTAACTACTGAATTTGGCAGGATTGACGAGCAAAGAATAGACTCCAATCAAAACCTGAAGGATTATAATTGTAGAAGTCAAGGGCCAAGAGAGGATGGAAAGGATTTGTTTTCACAGAACGCCTGCTTCTGAACACCCATTGTAGCACAGTGTGAGAAGGCTGTGTATCTTGGAAAGGCCCCCAGAAAAGAAAGTTTAATTAGCAAAGGGACTAATCTATGCAAAACTGAGAATTAAGATACTGGAGCAGGTAGAGGATCATATCAAAAGGCAAGGAGGCAGGAAGAAAGCAGAGCTGTGTATATATAATATCAAGTTTCAGAAAATAGGACAATTTATGTTGGCAAAGAAGGCAAGTTATTTCTTTTGGTTACATTGGAAATTAGCTGCTATCAACCCACACTGCTTGGGGTGAAGGTGTACCCCTCCTGTTCTTAAAGTGTTCTTTTCCTGTCCAGGGCAAAAATCTGCGTGTATTCTAGTACCAACTTGTTTCAACCACCCCCTAGTCACCCCATTCATGAAGAAGAGATCCCTGCCCTAATATTATGGGGATGGCCAAACGCACAACACCCGACATCAAACAGATGAGCTTGACGGCAGTTTATTAGTCACGTATACTCACAGCTCAGAGGAGTAAAACACTGCATTCACTGCAGGGCTACATGGGGGCTGCACTCAGAAACAGAGTGAACAGCTGGGGGAGGTGGGCTTTGTAGTACCAAGAGGGTGGGATGACCCCTGGCTCTGTGGGAGGGTATAATTGGCTTGTTTGCATAATCCCATAGACTGGGAGGGAACTGAAACTGACTTCTCAGGCATAACCAGAAACTTCAGTTGGTCCTCTTGATAAGAAGCGTTGCTTGGCTAGGAGACCTTATTCACAGAAGCAGAATTGGAAAGGGAGCTTGTGGTTAGGCTATGTGAGGTCCTCCTGGTTTCACCAGATGTCAAGACAGCACATAATATTGGGACTTAATTTTAGACCTTGCACTACACACCTGAAGAGGGACCTGAAAACTGACAGGAAAACTGCTTCCTCCATTTAGAGCATTCTTATTTCTTAGCTCTGCTGGGAATACATAACCTGTCTGACTGAGGCAAATTATCTACCTAACCACCCATCTCTTCCCCCACACTCACAGTTTCCAGGAGGGTGCAAGAAGGAATTGAACTTTTGGTTTCAAGCAATTTGCTTGCTGCTTTCAAGGCTGTATGTGAAGCAGAAACAGACAGAAGTAGGACAAGAAGTCCACAAAGTCCTTAATTAAGTAGAGTAGGTGAGAGCAGCAGCCAGCATTTGCAAATAAGATTTGGTATATATGTGTTGCCAGGAAACTGCCTGGAAGATGTGGACACTTATTGCTATTTTTTAAATATACCTTGACAAATTCTCACTTGCCTAGACAATATTAAAGAAGATGGAAAGGAAATTGATGCCCATTGAATTACTCATTGGATAATACATTATCCAAAAAAGGTGATAAAACTAATTGGGCCACATGCAATACGTGAGAAGTGCTCTACTTTCAGTGCATGTGGTGCATTGATTCTTCTATTTGTCTGTAAAATTTCTGAAAATACTCTTGTAAATGCATATGAGATCTATGATGTCTTTCTGAAGATATTCAGCTTAACTTTCAAAGATCTCATACACATTTACAAGATTATTTTCAGAAATTTTACTCTAGTAATTTGGCATCATTTCTGCACTGAAAGTAAAATACTATCAACTTCAAAATTTTAGCAGCTCCTTTATCAATTCCCTCAAGCAGAAATGATTTGCCATCAGCTGATATTTAAAGTGATCTGTTCCTTCCTTTATTATATCACTTACCCCACTGTATAGTAATTATGCATTTATATGCCTGTCTCCCTTTCTAGAAGGTGAATTTTTTTGAAGAGATGACCTTACTTCTTCCTTATATTAACATCCCCATTGCTGTCACAGTTACCTCACATATAATAGTCTTTTAGTAAGTTTTTGTGTAATGAGTGAATGAGTAAGTGAGTGACATCACCCTAAACTCTGAATTTATATAATTCAAATGCCTATTTGACATTTCCTCTGGAATATCCATTAGATACCTCAAACTTAAGATATCCCAAAAAACCTATTAATCTGCATTCCTTCAAATCTTCTTATTCAGTACCTTCTATCTCAGGAAATGATAACACCACATGCAGCCACTAAGGCCAAAAATGTGCAAGTCAGCTGGAGGGAAATATTCTCCAACTCCTTAATCCAGTCCAGCAGCATGTCGTGTCTATGTCCAAAGTGTAACATATATCTATTCACTTATTTCCATATCTGTTACCATCACCCTGGTTCAAGCCACCATCATTTTTCATCTGATCTCCTCATTTCTACTCTTGCCCCAGTCTAAAATCTGAGTTGATACTGTTATTTGGGAACTTGAAACATGATGATAGTGCCCCTGTTAGAATGAGGATGTATGGAGATCAACTAAAGAACTCTGGTCTAGGTCCAGCTCACCAGTAGATTCACTGAGCTCAAGGGTTCACCCAGTGGTCACTTTCCCCAGCCACCAAATAAATAATTAGAATACATATACTTTCTAGTTAACAGAACTGACACATTAGTTCCTTGGTCTGTGGGATAAGAACTATCAGAGTGGTGAAAGCCAAGAGGAAGACTCTGAAAACTCCCCTCATCAACCTAGCTAAAATAGTTAATGCAAACCAATATTTTATCTGGGTATTGGTGGAGATGGGTGCTTCCCTTAAAAAACTAAATTATGCAGAAGTGATGGTTCTGATTATTTATCACTAAGTCTGATCTAGGTACTGACACTCAGAATGTCTACTTTTCCAGCAACTGAGCTTCTGATTTGGTACCATGCCTCAGTGAAACCAACCAGCACTTGGTGGCAAGTACTGGTGGCTAACATCACTGTCTGAAGGTTTATAAAGTTTGTTTCATCAACAAGGAATCCCACAAAGTATCACTTTAGTACAAGGGATTCCTTTCACAGCAAAGGATGTCCAGCAGTGATACATTACCATGGAATCCACTGGTCCTACCACATACTGCACCACTCAAACTGAGGCATCAGTTTCTTATACCCAGAAAGAACAGGGTCTTATCTTCTAGTCATAGTATATACTCTAAATCAACAATATATGTCGAGGTGCTGTGACCCCAACAAATAGAGTGCAAGAACCCAGGGATAGAACTAGAAGAGTTATTGTTGTGTTCACTGATCCACTTGGGAAATATTTTATTTCCATTCCTGCAACTCCAAGCACTATGGATATAGAGGTTCTGGATCCCAGATGGAAACACTTTCACTTCCATGAAATTTTAAGCCATGGCTACCCCGTAGTCACTTCAGGCTCTTCATGTTGAAAACTCAGCAGACCAGGGAAGGAGACACCATCCTGATGGAGCTATTTGACCCTGATTATCAAGAGGAGGTAGGGCTGCTATTACACCTGGAGGCAGAAAGAATGTATGTGACACTTAGTTATCCATGGTGGCTGCCCTAATCAATCTCAGTAGTAAATCTCAGTAGCGGCCATATCCTGAACTAGGGGCTCAGACCTCATATAGATGTTAGTGTCACCAAGACTAGCAGAGATACTAGGTGAAATTGAGGTGTGATTAGCATGAGTAGTAGTACAGGAAGATGATGAGTATCATTTGTGGTCCCAACACTAACTACAGGGGCAGGGACTATAGTTTGCCCCACTAATCTTTCTTGAAGTTTTCCCAGGAAGAGACCAGATAGAGTTTTATAGAAGTAGTTCACAGATGGGTGATTATATTTCATGAAGCAAGTGAAGTTGAGTGACTCAAGGTGTGGACTGTAACTGTCCCCACCACCCCTCTCCGTTTCAGGACTGAGAAACTCATTCTCTCAGTCACTGGCATTATTACCCCTCTATGACTCACAGATGAGTCCTGGTCCAGGGATTACCCTTGGCCAAAGGGAACTGCTTCACTCAAGGTTATGTCACCTCCTAGTGTTAGCCCACATGAAATATTTACCTGGTCAATGAGTTGGCATAAATTTCCAACCTCCTTTCCCCAGTTTTGGACATAGCTGAAAGACCATTCCATTTTTAGACCTCCCTGTGGAATCAGTTGTGTGTTTTGTTGAAACTCTATCACAGTTCAACTTCTTCCTCTGCTCAATCCTCCTTCCCTCACTCCCTACAACTATTGTTCTAAAGAGCTCACCTCAGTAAACCTCTTGCACACAAATCACTGTCTAAAAGTCTGTTTCTTGGTAAACTAAAATTATGAGAGTGACAGATCATTTTCATCCAATCTGAGATGCTCTTTGATCAATAAATTTAACTTACTTACATTTATTGCAATTACAGCTGTATTATGGCTGTTTTAGCCATCTTATTTCATGTTACATATTTACCACATTCTCTATTTCTTTTTTCTCTGTTCATGCTTTTTGTTTATTTGAAAGTTTTGCATTATATATATATATATATATATATATATATATATATATATATATAT
>RJWK010016339.1:0-28313 GCA_004363435.1 Platanista minor | reverse complement strand
TTCATAGGTGGTGCCTTCTCACTGTGTCCTCACAGGTCAGAAGGGGGTCTCTGTAAGGACTCTCTGTGGGGTCTCTGTTATAAGAACACTAACCTCATTCATGAGGGCTTCACCCTCATGTCATAATCATTTCCTAAAGACCTCACCTCCAAATGCTGTCACCTTGGGCATTAGGTTTTAGTATATGAATTTGGACAAATATTCAGTCCATAGTAGAAAGTATTCTCTCCTCTTCAATTTCCTGAAGAGTTTGTATAGAATTGATATTATTTCTTTCCTAATTGCTTGGTAGAATTCACCAGTGAAGCCATCTAGGACTCTAGTTTCTTTGTAGAGAAGTTCTTAACCATAAATTCAATTTCTTTAATAAATATAGGGCTCTTCTGGTAATATGTTTCTTCTTAAATGAATTTGTGTTTTTTAAGGAATTTGTCCATTTCATCTGAGTTATCAAACTTATTGGTAAAAATCCATTCATGATATTCCTTTATTATTGTCTTAATATCTGTGGGATCTGTAGTGAAATCACCTTTTAAGATCCTGATATTGTAATTTGTGCTTTCTCTCACTTTTTTCTAATTAGTCCGATCAGAAGTTTATAAATATTATTCATCTCTAAGAACTAGCTTTTGATTTTGCTGATTTTTCTCTTTTGTTTTTATATTTCATTGATTTTCAATCTGATGCTTATCACTTCATTTCTTATGCTTACTTTGGGTTTAATCTATTTCCTCTTTCTAGCCTCTTAAGGTGAAAGCTAAAGACATTAAGTTCAGGCCTTTCTTATTTTCTAATGTAGCCAATTATTGCTATAAATTTCCTCCTAAGTACTGCTGTAATGGCATCCCAAAAATTCACATATGGTGTATTTTCATGTTAATCTGCTTCAAAATACTTTCTAATTTCCCTTTTAGTTTTTCCTTTGACCCATGAATATTTTATAAATGTCTTATTTAATTTTTTAATATTTGGAGATATTTCAGATATCTTTCTACTACTGATTTTCAGTTTAATTCCATTGTGGTCAGGTATATATTTTATATGACTTGAGTCATTTTAAATATATTATGAATTGTTTTATGGCCCAGAGCATGGTCTGTCTTGATAAATGTTTCATAGGCCCTTGAAAATAATGTGGATTCTGCTGTTGATTGTGGAGGGCTCTATAAATGTCAATCAAATCAGGTTGGTTGATAGTGCTATTGAAATCTTCTATATACTTAATATTTTGCTGTCTACTTGTTCTCTCACTCATTGAGAGAGGCATATTAAAATTCCCAGCTATAATTGTGACTTTTTCTACTCCTTTCAGGTCTTATCAGTTTTTTCTTCATGTATTTTAAAGCTCAACTATTGGGTGCATAAATATTTAGGATCATGTCCTCTTGATGACCTGGTCCTTTCATCATTATGAAATGACTTTATTTGTTCCTGGTAATGTTGTTTTCTCTGAAATCTAGTTTACCTTATATTAATAAAGGCACTTCAATTTTTTAAATTAATAGAGCGATTTTACAGAAAAATTGATCAGAGAGGACAGAGGACACCCAGGTATCTCTGTCTCTGCACACATTTTCCCCTATTATTCACAAGTTGCATCAGTGTGGTGCATCTGTTACAATTCGTACATAAAATTAATATGTTAAATATCAAATATTGTAGCTGATTCACTTTGTTATACAGCAGAAACTAACACAACATTGTAAAGCAATTATACTCCAATAAAGATGTTTAAAAAATCAAATATTGATACATTATTATTAACCAAAGGCCATCATTTACATTAGGATTCACTCTTGGTATTGTACAGTCTATGGGTTTTGACAAATGTATATGTCCTGTAACCGTCACTACAGTATCATCCAGAATAGTTTCACTGCCCTGAGAATCCTCTGTGTTCTGCCTATTTATCCCTCCTTCTGCCTTTTAATGTAATTATTTATACTGTCAAGTTTAAACCTAACATCTTTCCATTTGTTTTCTTGTTGTCCTTTTTGTTCATCATTCCTTTTTTCTCTGCCTTGTTTTGTATTAATTGAATTTTTCTGATTCTATTTCACACCCTTTTGTTGGTTTACTAGCTCTAAATATTTGTTTTGTTATTTCGGTGGTAGCTCTAGGATTTCTCATTTACACCTTTAACTTACCACGCCCTACCTGCAAGTGATACTATACCACTTCACATAGAATGTAAAACCCTTATAACAGCCTGATGCCTTTCCAATCCCTATAGCCTTTGTGCTAGTCTTGTCATACATTTCACTTTTATTTGTTATAGATGCCATACACCTGTGTACATGGATGTTATTGTTATTGTCTAAATGGTCAGTTTTTTCAAAGATGTTTAAATGATCAGAAAAAGACTTTTGCATATTTATTCATGTAGTTGCCTATTCCAAGTTATTCACTCGTGTGGATTCACAGTTCCACCATGCGTCACCTACTCTCTGCCTGAAGGAGAAAGTTTAACGTTTCTTATAGTGCAGATCTTCTGGTGATGAATACTGCCAGATTTTTTAATGTCCAAGAAAGTCTTTATCTCACCCTTATTTTTGAAAGCTATTTTGGCTGGGTATGGAATTCTAGGATGACAGCATTTTCTCGAAAGCTGTAAAGAGATTGTTCCATTGTCTTCCCATCTCCATTATTTGCAGTAACAAGTCAGCCGTCACTCTGATTGTTGTTCTTCATTTGTAGCCTGCCTTTCCCCCTGTTTGGTTGCTTTTGAGATTTCTCTTCTTCAGGGGTTTTAAGCAATTTGATTACGATGTACCTTACTGTAGTTTTCTACATGTTTTTGTGTTTGACGTTGGTTGAGCTTCTTGGAGTTCTGGGTTTGTAGATTTCATCACTTTAGAATTTTTTTTAACCATTATTTCTTCAGACATTTTTACTGCTCCCTTCTTTTGGGGACTTCAATTACATATATATTAGGCCACTTGTTGTTCCACAGCTCACTGATCTTTTCCCCATATTTAAAATAATTCTCCTTTCTCTCTTACTTTCATTTTGGATGGCTCTTATTGCTGGCTCTTCAAGTTCACAAATCTTTTCTTCTGCAATTCAAATTTGCCATTAACCCCATCCAGTACATTTTGTCTCACATATTGAAGTTTTTATATTTAGAAGTTTGATTTGAGTCCTATTTTTCTCTTTTCAATGTCTCTGCTTAAATTTTTTTTCCTTTTATTAATACTTATATTTATTCAGTCCATTTCTACTTAACTTTTTGAGCATATATATTCATGTCCTGTCTGCTAATTCTAACATCTGGGTTCTAGAATGATTTCAACAGATTTTTTTTTTCTCCTCATTATGGGTTGTATTTTATGCTTTGTTTCATGCTTGGTAATTTTTTATGGGATGTCAGACATTGTGAATTTTATTTTGTTGGGTGCTAGAGGTTTTGTTCTATAAATTGTTTTGATCTTTGTTCTGGGCTGCAGCTAAGTTACTTGGAAACAATTTGATATTTTCAGGTCTTGCTTTTTAAATTTTATTGGACAGGATCAAATAAGCCCTCGGTCTATGACTAATTATCCTCCACACTTGAGGTAAGACCCTCTGTGTATTCCACCTAACATCCCACAAATAGTGAGGTTTGCCCAACCTAGCCCATGTGAATGTCAGGCACTGTTTCTTCTAATCCTTTCAGTTAGCTTTTCCCCCAGCCTCAGTTAGTTTCCTCACATATGTGCTGATCAGTACTTGGCTGAATGCTCAAGGGGACCCTCCACAGCTCTCCAGACTCCCCTGTCTCTGTAGCTTCTCCTCCCTGGCACACTGCCCTGGGACCTCTCCCCAGGTTCTCTGTCCCTTTACTCAACTCAGGAAGACCACCAAGGTCTAGCAGAACTCCCTTCCTCTCATGTGGCTTGGAGACTCTCTCAAGGCTGTCAGTGGAGGAGTTGTAGAGCTCTCCTCAGCCTGATGCCCAATGTAATGAAAACCATTGTTTCATATTCATTGTAACTTGGGGTTTGTTTCCTATGGGAGAGTAAATCTGGCCCCCATTATTCCATCTTTGTTGGAAACAGAAGTCTTCTGGAATCGTTGAAGATTGCCTGCCAATCCCTTATATTTTTAATTATCATGATGATGTGCCAAAAATAGGGCAACGTATTTATTTGCCTCAGGTTCTCCGAAGGCAATTCTAATCTGAAGGCTAATGTGGTTCTTCATTTTTGGAAAATGCTCAGCTATCATCTCTTTAAATATTGCTCCTTTACTGTTTCATCCAGTGGAGCATTTCCATCTCTCCCTTAACTCTCCTGACTGATCTTTCATGTTTACCTTTTTGTCTCTCTTTGATAGGTTATGGGCGAACTGTTCAGTGTAGTCACCAGTTAATTACTTCTGGCTTTTATTATGTCCCTTCTGAGGTTTATGTCATCTATTGCATGTCATTTTTGATGATTCTTTTTTTCATATATTCCCCCAATTTCTTATTCTTTCTTAATAAGAACTGTACCTTCCTTAATCTCTTTAAGTAACCTAAACATGCTTATTTTAAGGTCTTCCTCAGACTGTTCTATAAAATCAACTTCCTCTAGTGTGAATTCATGTTCCCATTGCTGATATTTTTAGTTCCTTTTTCTACAGAGGCCAAACTATTGCCTTTATTGATGACAGAGGTGGAGTTGGAGTGAAGCTTGCTGAGAGCACATGGGGCCACTGCCTCAGCAGTCAGCAGACTCCAGTCCCCACTGCGGGTAGTGCTGCACTGGGGCCGACCTCCCAACTGCAAGGTCACCAGCTAAGACTTACTGTGGGGAAGGGCAAAAGAGAACAGTCCCAAGAGAGAGGTAAAGGGCATGCTCAGTTATTTTCCAAATTTCTCACTATTATTCAGGTACCTCTACCTAAAGGAAATATCAGGAGTGAGGCCGAAAGGCAGCCCTTAAGAGTGTAAGCCAAACCTACATCATCCCACTCAAGCTTGGCCCTCAGTCACCGCCTTGTCACAGGCCAGACACCCAGAGGCACCCACAGTCTCCTTCCTGTTTCTCCTCAGTTCCAAGCCTCCCAAATCCTCTCCAACCCCCAACTTTGCTCCCCGATCCCATTCACCCTTGTCTCCTTCCTGGCAGACAATGCTTCCGTCTGTACCTGTCCAGAGCCACTGTGGTTCCTGAGCAACCTTTCTGAGCATCGCTTTCTTTGTATGATTCAGAATTTGCTTTGCAGGCTCATGGAGAGGAGCAGGGGTGGTCTTGTTTTCCTTTCTTCTTTTTCTCTTTCTTCTTCGCTCTCTACCGGGATCCCTGGGCACCTCTTCCCAGCCCTCCGTACTCCCATCCAGAACCATGAGAGCAGAGGGCCTTCTGCCCCTCAGGGACTGGGCTCCATTGCAAAGCCCTCTGTGCATACTTCCACTTACTTGCCTCCCTGGGCCATTCCTGGCCCAGGTGGCCACGCTGGACTTGTTTTGTTCGTTTGCTGCTGCCTTTTCCAGGCGGGGAGGAGCGTGGAGGGGCAGCCCTGGCTCCAAGCCCAGAAGCCAGTCTGGGCCTGCTGTCCCTTGAAGACTTTTAGTGCCATTTACCTGTGGGAACTGAGCGTCCAGCCGCAGCTGCCTGATTTTAAACCGAGCCCAGTACGCCTATGGTTTCACCTCTGTTCACTGTCTTGCCTCTCTTTTCCTAAAAGAGATTTAACTTATTTCTTTAGCCGCCACCTAGAAACCAGCATGTGAGGCCCACGGGGACTGGTCCCTGCCCACCTTCAACCCCACCTTCCCTGCTTCCCATGACCTTTCACCAGCTGAACGTACCCCCGTACCTTGCCTGTGCTTTTGCTCCTGTCAGAACCCCACCCTCACCCCATCTTTTAAGGCTCGAGTGGGTATCACCTCCTCCAGGAAGCCCGGACCAATGTCTGTCGCCTGCAGGCCCTCAGTTCCCTGTGCATCTGGGGCCACTGCTGCTGTTCTGTATCCCTTGGTGGGTGGGGAAGGGGGTTGCCTTATTCATGGCCGGGTCTCCGGCCCCAGCACGGCCTCAGCACAGAGCAGACGCTTCGTAAGTGAATGTTAATGAAATATTGCACGGCAGTCCTCAGCAGGGGCTGTCGGTACAAGACCCTTCCTAACTCTCGGAAGCCCGCACAAGCCCGGTCCTCAGCACGGCAGGTCACACACGCCCCTCAATGCGCCATCCTCACACGCCTCCCCTCTGTGTTTGGCCATCCCCCTGGGAGGGGTCATTCAAACAGTACCCTCCACCCACTTGCCTGGACACCCAGCGGGCATCCTGGGCAGAATCCTGGGCGGTCAGGCCTCAGCTCACCCCAGAGCGGGAGGGCTCGTCCTGAGAGCAGGAGGAAAATGGGGGTCCCAAATAAGGGGCAGTTTCCCTCACGGGGACGATCCTCCAGACGCCAGGGTAGCCAGGTGAGTGCAGCACACCCGTGGCCCCTGCTCGCTCAACGTGGTCAGACACACACCTGGATGAACACTCCATGCTCTGGGGCCTCTCTAGCGAGGAACAAGATAAGGGTCCCCGTCCTCCAAACCCTCGTGGTATGAGGTGAGTAAAAAGGAGACATTCAGGGAAAGATGGGAGATGTCATTGGCATAGGCCAGTGGTGGGGCACGAGGGCATCAGTAAGGCCCCGGAGAAGGTGTTCTTTGTGCTAAGACCCTGTAGGATGAAAAGCACTGTGCTGAGATCCCGGGGAAGAGCATCCCAAAGGCGCAGACGGGCAAGAGCCCTGTGGGCTCAGGGAAGAGGCTGAGGCAACTGGGGCACAGAGGAAGGTCCAGGGCACAAGATGGGGTGTGGTGTGAGCAGAGCCTGCAAGAGTCTGGGGTCCATGCTGGGCATAACAGGCACTGCAGAGTGAGGGGTCGTGGTGCATTTGGCCCCCTGGAGGGTTCAGAGACCTGCAGTGAGGCCATTAAGTCCCAAGTGGCGCGTGGGTCTCCAAGGGGTGGCCGGGCCTGCGGACGATCCGGAATGGAGTGAGAGGAGGCATGGTGCCAAGGATGACATCCAGGTCTGATCCTGAGCCTGAGTGCCTGGCTGCACATCCAGATGGGCAGATGGGCCAGGCGGGAAGGAGCCTGGGCTGGGAGGGGTGACGAATCAGGAACTCTGCACGGACAGTGTCCAAACTGGGAGCAGACTGTGGAGGCAGGAGCAGGCGCGGAGGGCTGCGGGTGTGAATTTGGGGCCACACGTGGGGGCGTTCAAAGCCCCTGGAGGCCTGGGGAGGGAGAGAGGGTGGAGCATAGCCCCGGCCTGGAGACTCCCTCCCCCTCCCCCCTCCCTCCCCCCGCCCCACAACCCCGAGGCCAGGTCTGCTCTGCGGAGAGGCTTGCCCCCTCGCCTGCCCTCCCGAGATGCAGATGCTGCTGCCTGTGGCGAGGACCAGGTCAGAGGCTTTCCTCTAGCTACTGAGCAGCCCGATTGCCCCAAGCTCTTTAGTACCTGCGATGATCCCCAGGCTGGGGTCTAATTGCTGCCCGTTGCTATGATCTCAGAAAAGCCTGCTGCCCGTGGGGGAGCCAAGCGTGGCTGCTACCTCCCAAGATAAAATGAAGGAGCTTTTTCCTTTTCTCCTTTGACTGTTCGGCGGGCAGGAAACCAGCAATTATGCATCAAAGCGCCAGCTTTCTGGGGCTGGGACTATGGCGGAGGACTCACTCAGGAACACGGTCTGCACATCACTGTTCCTGGGCCGGGGGTCGGCAGGTTCTGGCCCCCTCCCCTGCATCTGAGGCAGCTGAGCAGCTTGCCCAGGAAGCTGGCTGTGGCTGCAGCTGCCAATGCCCCCCCCCAGGGATTCCACCTGCACCTGAGACAAAGGATGCAGTGGCTGTGCAAAGGATTCCTGAGTTGCAGCTGTGAGGGGCAGCCCTTTGGAGAGAGGATGGAGCTCGTGAGGACCCTGGGAGGAGTAAAGACAGTGCCCAGGGGCAATGAAGGGGAACCACTAGGTGAGCTTCTCCCAAACCCAGGTGGCAGAGCCCCGGGCTCCTGGAACCCGGAGGAGGAAGCTGAAGTGCATTTCTGACCAGCATCCCCAGGCACAGCAATCTGGGAAGCAGGAGCTCCGGCGGAGGAGCCTGCCCCCTAGCTCCTCCCTCCATCACAGGACCAGCCTGCGGCTGCCTCTGCGCACCACCAGGGCCACTGGGTCAGGGCTGAACCGGGGCCGAGGACCCCTGGCAGCAGCGGGCAGCACTCTCCTCAGGCCCACAGCTCTCTCCACCCTTCAGGGCAGGAGCTTGGCTCTTGCAGAAGCTATTTGCAGAAGTCTGCCTCCCCATCAGACCCTAACCCAAACCCTAACACTAACTCCGGGGTAGGGTCAGGTCCTGGGTACCTCTGCCCCAGGCCTTGCAAGTCCTCCATGCATGTAGGTCCTTGCCCCCATGCCGTCCGGGTCCTCTGGGCTCACCTTCCTCTCTGGGAGATGTTGGGGAGACAATGTGCAGGCGAAATGAGCCATACCACAGAAGCACGGGGCTCACATGGGCCACCAGTAACCAGGAGTGGGAGAAGAGGCAGCAGGACTCGCCACACACCAGTTACAGGACCTGATGGAGCCATTTGGCCTCTCTGTGCCTCAGTTTACCCATCTGTCGGAGACAGCTGTGAAAGCACCTGTCTCATGGCGGGTTGGGGAGGAAGGAAGCAGCTCACAGGGTCGGGGCCCAGCGTAGCACCTGCATGGGATAAACATCATCCCCTAAATCACAGACAGCAGGGGATGGGGGTTGGGGGGATTTCCTCAGACAAGCCCCAGCAGATGGAAAAGCGACCCCTCCTGACCAAGCAGACCCCAGCCCCCTTAGGCCCACAGGATGACCCTTTCAGTTCCGGAGCACCTGTCCCACACCACCCAGGGGGGGTGTGAGGTCACTCACTCATGAATGCTGGCCCTCAGGGCACCGTGAGCGTGACGCATTGTCCTGGAGAAGGCGGATGCCAAGCCTGCATGCTCCCAGGCGTGGGATCCGGGCCCTCGGATTAGAGGCTGGCCATCTTCCCATCCCTGGTCTGAACATGGGGCTCGTCTCTGCCACCTGCCCTGGAAGAGAGCTGTCCATCAATTCCCAGACCCCCGGGACCTCTGCTGCCTGCTAGCTGTGTGGCCCGGAGGGGGGACCTGGCTTCTCTGAGTCAGACACCCAGGTGCCCTCCAGCTTTGGTGGAGTCATCCCACCATTTCCACACGTGTGGTCACATTATATGGATTATCTTCGAGATCATCGCCGCCCTTGCCAAGCACATGACAGGCCCCTCCTGCTGTCTCCTGCTGGAAGGCTCAGGAGAGCGCATGAAGGTCTCGTACAGGGCAGTGGTGGATTCAGGGTCCGCTCAGCCTGGAACTCCAAGGCCAGGCTCCAGCCATCAGCCCTGTGCTCTCCAGAGCTGCGGGTAGGTCCCCCGGGATCAGGCCTCCCTAGAACCCAAAGCTGAATGGCCGAGCACTGGGCTTGGAGTCCATGCCGGCCTTTCATGCGTTCGCCCTGATACGTGCCCAATGCCTCCTTCACGAGCCAGGTGGCCCTGAGCGATGCACTCCAGCCTCTGGGAGCCTGCTTTGTCCGTGTAAAGTGGGGATTATTAGAGCTCTCCACGGGGTTATTTTGAAAATTAAAGGAAGTGCTATGTGTGTAAAGCCCCTAATAATAATACTAACCACTGCCACTACCTCCACTGCTGCTTTGCTACAGATTGCCAAGCATTTACTGAGTCCCAGGCCCTGGGTTAAAGGCTGCACACAGGTGTCTCATCCAGCCCCTGAGAATCCTGGCAGGGGCACCTGTAACTGTCTTCCATCCACACAGGTGGAGACGGAGCCTCAGGGAGGTGAAGCAACTTGTCGAGGATCACACAGCAAGAAGGGCCAGAATTGGGGATCCAGACCAGTTCTGTGTGAGTCCAGAACCCGAGATTTCATATTCACTCATTCAGTCATTTGTCTGCTGGTTCTTGCATTCACCAGCAGGTACCACTGAGTGCCCATGACCGTCAGCCTTGCCCGTTGCCTGCTGTGTGCCACCCAGCACCCAGCAGTGCTCTACCCACAGCTGGACCTCTGGCCTGGCCCCAGGCTGGACCGGGAGAGCTCAGGGGCCAGAAGCACAGGGCACCTATGCCCTTTACTCTTCACCCAAAAGGAGTGCCCCAGAGGTCCTGAAGGTGCCGGGGTCTCCATGCCCTGACTTCCATCTTGGGACACTACTGACGACTGCACATCTGAGCACAGAGGCCACCCACAGGTCATCGAGACCCCACCCTACATGCCCCACCCCAGCCCTAGGAAAGGCAACACCTGGATTAAAATTCCATTAATAACGGGATTCTTCTGGAACATTGCCTGCCCTGGGAGAGGCTGGGGTGGGGCTGGGAGAGCTGCTGTCAGCTGGGGCGGGCCGCGGCGGGCAGGGGCAGTGGAGGGTCACGGCGGGATTGCTCTCCCTTCACAGAGCGAGAAAGAGTGGGGCTTGGGGCTTGGCTTTTTCCACGGTTCTTCGTAAGCATTGCCCTGGCCTCCAAAGGCTAAGACGATTCGGAAGCCTGCAGGTTTTCTGGGCCCCTGCTGAGGCCAGACATGGGAGTGGGCTTGCGGCAGGGGAGCAGGGAAAGGTGGACGGTGACCAGTGTCTGTCTCACCACCTTCCACCCTCCCCTGCCTCCCATCTACTAACCCACCGAGATGCACCTTCCTCCTGGATGCCTGGCTGACCCATGAGAACTGGCAGCCGAAGGACGCACCCCAATTCCAGAGGGCTCCCAAGGCGTGTGTACAGATTCCTCCCAGGAGCTCCCCTAGGCCTCTCTGTGTGACCCCGTGCCTGACCAAGGTGGTCGAGCTGACTGCAGTGACTTGAGAGCTGATGGTGGCACCATACTAATAAGGGTGAGGACACGGGCGGCTGTGGCACCAGTGGTGTGAATGGCGTGGAGGGGTATTTTTGTTTGGGATGTGGTGGCCTACAGCCATGGGCCATGGTGACAGGGCAGCTGCTGGCAGTGGTGAAACTGGTGACGTGGTGACAGGGACAAGTGTCTCGGGGGCCAGGCCCGGCGATGTCTGCTGAATGCACGGAGGTGAGGGTCCACCCCCCCCCCCCCGATTTTCTTTGCATCCAGAAGGGTCCTCTGCGGCAGATCTGGGGCCGCACCAGATCGCCAGAAACAGAACCATGGGGCAGAGGGGTACGCTCATCGCTGATTTATCCCTTGCCGTCTCCCAGATCTGAAGCTAAACATCGTTAAAAATAGGGATGAGTCAAGAATTTTCTTCCCCCTCAGGCGAAGTCCCCTGGACAGATGGCAAAAATCTCTGTGATGGATTAGACGCTCTGGCAGCTCCTCTCCGACTCCTCACAACCCAGCGAGATTTATCTTCTCTCGGCATTCTTTCTTTTTTTTTTTTTAAGGTTATTTTTAGTGTTCTTGGAAAGATCTGACTGCAGACCTGAACACTGAGTGGCCCCCACTTTGCTGGCTGCTCTGTGTCTAGACCTACGATGGCTGACATGGGAGCACCGGCCACGCAGGGCTCCTTACGTCAAATTTAAAGTAAGTAACAATGAATGAAACTGAAATTCCATTCTCCCGTCACACCCTCCAAGTTCTAAGTGTGTAACAGCCTCAGATGGCCAGTGCCTGCCGTGTCAGGCAGCGCAGAGAGAGGGCGCTCCCCATCTCAGAAAGTTCCGTCGGACAGCTGTCATGGAAGCGGGACGCCAGACCTCCTCCAAGCTGAGGGCGAGCCCCAGGTGCTTGTCCACAGTCTGGGGACTTCTAGGGCAGGCAGGAGGTGAGCAGAGTCTGGCCTGCCCACCGTGGGCATTTCCCGGTCTCTGCAAACCTCCCCAAGCCCATGCCTCAGCAGCCAAGGGCCTTCCTTTCCAGCAGGACACCCTACAAGAAGCCAGCTTTCACCATGGTATTAAGGGCAGGAGGGGTGGGATATGTCAGCCAAACACAAGTAACGTATTTGCCCTTTTAACAAGGATTCTGGTGTCTTAAACCCAGAAAAGACTGTAGGGGAAGTAATTTCAGGAACCAAAAGGATAAAGGGAATACTGGGGGGAAACACTTTCCCCACCTTCAGATCGAAGTGCCTGAGTTTTGACTCTGATTCTAGACCAACTGCTCACGTAGTCTTACCCCAAATATCTTCTGCACAGACTGTGTGTCAGGCTCCATACCAGATGCCAGGATACAACAAAGGGACACCAGGCATGGCCTCCAGAAGCAAAAGTGCAGTCAGGAGCTGGCTTGGTGGGGGGGTGTGGGGCGGGGAGCTCTCCTCCCCTGTTTGTTTTACAAGTGAAAAGGGAAGGCCCTTAAGAAGAGGGGAGGACAAAGGTAAGCAGAGCCAGCTGACACTGAAGCAGCCACAGGGCTAGGGCTTAGGCTGGGGGCCCGGACTCCATCAGAAAGCCACCGTCTCGTGAGACCTGTGGGCACTGAGCGTCCGGCGAGCTTCCAGGCCTTTGCTGACACAATCTGTGAACAGCCTGCCACCCGTTACGCCTGGGACTGAGCAGGTGCCTGCTGTGTGCTGGCCCCCACCCCCCGGAGAGGTCTGGAGATAAAAGATGACCCGGACGCATGCTCACATAGCTCACAGACCCACCCAGAACCTCTTCTGAGCACATACTGAGCGTGAGTGCTGTGCTCTGCCTTGACTGGAAAAAAAAAATACACAACCTAAAAGTTGAGAATTATGTTTTATTTGGACTTTCTGAGGACTCAGTCCTGGGAGGCAGCCTATCAGGTTGCTCTGAGGGACTGTTCCAAAGAGGTAATGGAAGAGCCAGGCTATAGAGGAGTTTGGGAAGAAAAACAAGGTAGTTGGAACATCAAAAGATTACTGTTAATTTAAAAAAACCAGACATCTCAAGTTAATGGATTTAGCGCTTTTCTATATATGAGAAGGTGCAAGAGTCTGGGCTCACTGAAATCATTTCTTTGATATGCACCTTAGCTTCCTTGATATCCGATGTTTTTTCCATCCTGCATCCCCTCAGGGTACCCAGTCGGGGGCAGCTGCAGTGGCTGCTGGCTTGATGGCTGCAACATCCTTTGTTTGCTGATATAGCAGGTGACATTCTTTGTCCACAGCTGCATGATCACACACCCTTTGAAAAGGACACCGTATCAGTCGCTTACTACTGCATAACACCTTAGCCCAAAACACAGTGATTCAGCATCACAGCATCTGATTATCCCACAGATCCAGTGATCAGGGTCTGGCTGTGCCTTTGCTGGGTCATCCTTTCCAGGTCTCCCCCAGGCTGCAGTCAAGACGTCTGCTGAGGCTGTGCTCAGCATGCCTCCAGTCTCCCACCTGGTTGTTGGCTCAATGCCGCTCTTCCTGGACTTGGACCTGAGACCCCTCCACGTGGCAGCTGGCTTCATCCCAGTGGGTGATGGCAAGAGAGAGGGCAAGAGACGGTATGAACAGATGGTATCACAATCTCTGTACCTAATCCCGGACATGGCCACCCATCACTTCTGTTGTTTCCTATTGGTTAGAAGCAAGTCCTTGGGCCCAGTCCACACTCAAGAAGAGAGAACACGAATACATGAAGACCGGGGTGGGGAGGATCATCAGGGCCATGCCAGAAGCAGCCTCCCAAAGACACTGTCTAGCCTCATTTTACACATGGGGAAACTGAGGCCCAGAGAGGTCAAGTGCCCTGCCACAGTTGCACAGCTGGTCACCGCAGATCTGGGATAGGAACCCCGTCCAGGGCTGCTTGTTACCTCCAGATATCTGCGAGGCCTCGGTGGCGGCTTGAGCTGTCACTCCTGGAGCACAGACTCCCAACTTAAAATGAGATGTGGCATTTCCTAGTGCACGTGGGGCCTGGGCAAAATGGAAAAGATTTCATAAATATGTAAATCTCTGTGTCCCGCTTCCCCAAGGAGGGCAGCTCAGCACCATCCTCTCCTCCCTCACCTCACAACCCCACTCCCTCCACAGATGCTGTAAGAGGATCAGCCATAGGCTTTGTAATGAAGTTTGAGTTGAGCAAGGAACATAATCCAACCGGAATGGGGTGGCTGCGCTCCCTCCCCCACCAGCCTTCCCCGGAGAGTTGGGCAGTGGTACGGGAGCTCTGGGCCACCCAGCGTCTGCCACAGTCCCCAGGGGGACATGCTCAGCTCTGTGCCCCCAGCAGGGTGCAGAAGTGTGGCAGAGGACTTCGAAAGCACCAGCCCACCCTCCTGAGCTGACAGATGAGAAAACCAAGGCCAGGGCAACTTTTCCAAGGACAGACCGCTACTTGGTGGTAGAGAGAGACCTGGGACCATGTCCTCCTTGTCCTGCATTGAGCGAAGGTATCTTAACTCAGCAGAAAGGCGCTGTCTCCAAAGGCCTATGGCAAACCCTGTGGCCCTTGAACCACGCCTCCACACCCGTGGCCTTGGCCACCTTGCACCATCTGTGCTGGATGTGAAACAGAAAGTGTCACCTCCGTGTGACCACTGAGGCATCGTGCTTGAGCCAGTGCTGCCTTAGTACACAGAGCTGCACTCTGAGGGGCCCTCAAAATCCTGGATTGCCTAGACAACAGAGGCAGTGTGCTCGGGGTGGGCGCCGGACCCCCTCTCTGGCCCTGAATCATCTTTGCTGCCCTATATTCCACTTGAAGCCCTCCCCAAACTTCCACCCAGTCCCTTGGGTCTGCTCCCCACCCCCTGCATCACCTGCTCCTTCTATCCCCTGTTACCTCTGCAATAAGCAGGGGGAGACAACGTGCCGGGACTGCGCAAGGCTTGAGGTCTAAGCCCCACACCCTTTCATTCAGACTCTCATTTGTTCAACAGTGCTTATTGAGCACCTACTCTAAGTGGGCTGCTGGGAAGTTGGAGGTGAGCAAGACTGGTGCGATCTCTGTTCCTGAGAAGCTTCCTTCCAGTCAGTGGCAGAGGCACTGATCAGGTGAAGAAAGGCACAAACCCACCTCGGCTGCATAGCAGGAGGGGCGGGGGCAACCCAGGTAGGAGTGGGGCAGGCTTCCTGGAGGCAGGGGCATTGCAGGGACATCTGGGAGGTGGAGTCAGCCTGGGAAGTAGTAAGGAAGAGCATCCCAGAAGGAGCAAAGGTGAGAAAAGCCAAAGGTGGGGAAAGTGGGGTGATTTCAGGACCCTGAAAGAGATGGGAGACGGGCGTGTCACCAAAGGCAAGAGCGACCAGCGTAGCCCCCTGGGCACCGGAGCGCATTCAACAGTGTTCTTAGGAGGGATTTGACCTGAAGAAAGAAACTCGACCTCTCTGAGCCTCACTTTTCTCCTCCAGGAAATGGGAAGCGCTGGGCTGAGGATGGTAAGATGTCCTCTGCTGCAGGAGCCTTACACACACCTGGAGGACAATTTTTGCTCCCCTCTGTGCCAGGCCCAGGCAGGGAAGGTCTCTAGAACCCACAGACTAGCCTCCTGGCCCTGCTGGCAGCCTCTGGGGCCGCCAAGAACCACCTGGAGAGATCTCATCTCAGAGCAAAGAGTGTTTTCCTTCAAACTGGCTGACATCCAGGAGCTGCCATGGAATTCAATCCCAGTCCAGAAGTATGTCCTGAATCTGGCCCAAGGCACTTCCCCAGCCATGCAGTGACGATTGGCATTTCTAAGCGCCTGCATTTGTCCCCAGGCCCGTGAGGGTGTGTGTCCAAGTGGGTAGAGGGCAGAGGGGAGGGGGCTTGGGGTCCCACGGTCAGCCCCATGTCCCTCACATGAGATGTGGGCTGCGAGTTCTGGCTCTGTGTGGGCAGGCAATACAACTGGGGTCGGGCTGAGGCCACAAGGCTTGGGCCAGGCTGAACTGCCTTCAACCCTGGCATGTGATTGGGCAAATAGCATCACCTCCTGAATGTTTTCTCATCCTGTAGAACAAGGTAATAATACCTTTCCTGCAATGTCGTCATGAGATTTAAATGAGATAATACAGGCAAAGGCTCTGCAGCTGTGCAACAGTAGATGCTGAATTAACAGCAGCTAAAAACAAAGCCCTGTTTCCTGGCTTTCCTGGTTGGTCAGATGAGGCTGTTCTTGCTCCAAGGAAGTGCTGTGGGCTGCGATCCCGGCCCAAATTCTAGAGGGGAAGGACCCAGCATCCCTGCCCTGCAGCCTCAACCAAAGCTCATTGCCTCTCATTGGCTCTCACTGGGTCACGTGCCCATCCCTCAACCAATCCCCGCAGCCATGGGAACGCACTACCGTGATTGGCTGAGGCCTGGGTCACATGTTCCAGGAGGGGCTGTTAATTTCCCCTGAATCACGCAGGTCGAGGGTGGGGGAGGGAAAAGAGGAGCCACTGGGCGTCTCGAGCGTCACGTCCTGCACCAACCAGAGCCCCTGAGGAACACTGCACCTCTGTTGTTCACTTGGCTCTCCAGCATCCCCCCAGTCGTCTAACCCAGCTTCACTGTGACACCCTCCCCAGGCTGTCTTCCCCGGCCCACCCCATTCCCCGGGAGGCTAAGAGGAGGCATCCAGTTCAAAAGAGACTGGTGGGAAAGCAGGATACTCTGGGTACAACAGAAAACGACCAGGGATGTCCCTGCTCAGCCTTGTGCATCTTGTGTGTGGGGAGAGGGAGCCCAGAAAGGCGAAGGAACCAGCCCCAGGTCAGAAGGCAGGATTGCATTCTGTCCATTGGTCCTGGAGAGGCAGAAATCTCCAAGGCAAGCCAGGCTCCCTCCCCCGAAGGCTGCAGGAGAGCACTGCTGCCCACAGGGAGCACGCATGGCTGCCTGTCACTTCCCGGCTGCCTCTGAATGTGGAAAGCTGCTTGCACTGCGACCAGTTTGAATGAAGATTTGGGAAGCTGGCAGTGCAGGTGGGGGGCAAATGTGAGTCATTCCCCGAGGAAAGGCGGAGAGCTGAGGCTCCCAGCTGGAGGGGGAGGCAGAGGGAGAGGAAGGGAGGGAATTTCAACTCAGAGTCCCAGCCTCCCAGCCCAGAGGCTGGAGACGACAGCCGGCTGCTTCAAGGTCACTCTGGGGCCCCAGACTCCTGGGCTGGCTGATTTGGGCAGAGAAAGGAGAGCTGGGCTTGCCTTTGCTCGCACGTGGGAGCCAGGGAGGGGGAACTGCACAGAGGGAGGGAAAGCGGGGAGTGGGCAAGGCGAGAGCCGGGAAGGACGCTGCCGGAAGAAAGGCTCTTAATCCCCGCACTGCGGCCAGTGTCAGACCATGAGGCTGGAAGATACACCCAGAGCCTTGCTTTTTCTCTGATGGAGGAACTGAGGTTTCCTGAGTCTTGGTTGCTTGTGGGTTGTGAAGATACTCCCAAATGAGATTAATCTCTCTCGTCTCCCTTGAAAGCCTCTAGAAATTCACTTGGGTCTTCCATACAATGAGTCACTTTTAAAACTCCTCCCTCTTCCTGGTAGGTTTAATAGGTGGCTGTGTGCTGGGAGTTCCCCAGGGAAGACAGAGAGAGAGAGAGAGAGAGAGAGAGAGAGAGAGAGAGAGAGAGTGTGTGTGTGTGTGTGTGCGCGTGCGCGGTCCTGAAGCGAGGAGCCTGGTGGTCTCTGGCTCACCCTTGAAATCCAGGCTTGGTGGAATCATGGGCCAAGCAAAACTGGCCACCTGAAAGTGCCTGAGCCCTGCTGGACTGTCAAGGTGCAGGCTGGGGTGATGGGCCAGGGGTGGGAGTGGGGTAGCGGGAGATTGCAGCTGGGAGAATCCTGACCCTGGGGGCAGAGCTGGGGGCCTGAGGTGGGACAGGTGGAGGGCTCTGGCCTGCTGTCAGCCTCACCCTCCCCACGTGGCCTGCTGGGAACAGGTGCTACCCAATGCAGGTGGGCGAGCGGAGGCTGAGGCCACGTGGCTCACCATCTTGGAGAGTGGGACGGGCATCCAAGGAACCGCCCACACCCCCTCTTTCCAGAAGAGCAGAGCACCTCTAGGATTCACCCCCTTCCTTCTGTCCCCTCAGTCACTGCCTGGTGGAGCCTTTGCTTGGATGATGGACTCAGCCTCACCCTGGCCTCCCTGCCTCCAGCCGCTCTCCTCCCTGGGGGTCCCGAGGCAGCTTTCTGAAACACAGAACAGGGGAGCTCACTGTGTGCCAGGCAGTGCTCCAGCATGGCCAGCCACCATTCCCTCACATCTGCTGCAGGCAGGGGTATTACGACCATTTATGGATGAGGTTCAGGATTCCAAAGGCTGGGTGACTTGCCCACAGCCACACCGCCTAGAGAGCCAGAGCAGGGATTCGACCCAGGAGACTCATCCTATGTCCAGTCTGATCTGGGAAGAGGGCCCTCTGGGATTAAACCCTTCAGGCCATCATCCCCAGGCCCTGCTGCTGGGCATGCTCCCAACCTGTGTGCAAGACCCTCAGGGGCCCGGTATCACCCTCCCGCTCCCCTGCCCTATGGTCCTCCACGCATGTGGAGCCTTTCCTCCTCCACTCAGCAAGCTCTCCTCCATTCAGCAATTCCTGGCTGAAGACCCCACCCCCAGCCCCAAACACCAGCTCATTCATCAGTCAACAAGTATCAACGAGCACTTAGTCCAAGCCAGGACCCGGCACACCTCGGGGCACAGGAACAAATACACAGAGAAGCAGGGAGCACCGCCCGCTGCTGCTCTCAGTGTGGCTGGGGCCACCTGCAGCAGTGATGAGTTGGGAAGTGGGCAGGGCTGCATCACTCCCGTCTTAGAGGCATGACATGGGCTTTGCAGTTTCATAAGGGAGTGACTCGCTCTGATTTGTGTTTTTAAAAGATGACCCCGGCCACTGCATGGCAAAGAGTGGAGGCAGAGGGACCAGTGGGGCTGGGTGGCACCAGCTGGGACACAGAGAAGTTGGCACAGTGAGAGATCTACAGTAGCACTGGCAGGACCTGGTGGCGGCTGGATGGATGCGGAGAGCAAGGGAGATGAGAATGACCCAGCTGCTGGCTAAGTGAGGGGCTGGGGGCTGAGTCCTTGATGGGGAGGCCCGTGGGAGGAACAGGCTTGAGGTGGAAGCCAGGGCTCCATTGTGAACACATGAAGTTGAGAAAGGCCTCTTCCAGAAGCCAAAGTCTCTCCAGCCCTCTCAGATTCCCAGGCTGGAGGAAATCTTGGGACCCCATCCCCCAGGCCCTGGAAGCCACGTCTCCCATGGTGATCACCTCTCGTTTCCTCGGATTCAGTTCAACGACTCAACAGACCTGTGTCCCTAGGATTTTCCAACCAGACTTCGGCCCTGCATGAGTCTTGTCCACACGAATGTCCTCACCTGGACCCCAGGCCCGAGGCAGGTCCAGCCTCCTCTGCCCCTACGCACCCTCTGGCTGGCTCCCAGGCTCCCAGCTCAGATGGAAAAGGACCAGCCCTGCCCGGGCCCCTTCCCGCTGCTGGCGCCCGCCCGGGTGGCCCTTCCCACTCCCTCACCCTCTGATCTCTCGTTGCCTCTGCCCCAGGGTACAGCTCATCCCCCACTTCCCAGGGCTAATTAGGAAATCAGACTTCAAAAGCACTGTGAGACTGCAAATTAGTGTAAAAATATTCATCAGTTTTATTTGTAGGTGCTCCATGTTTCAGATGAAATGCTTTGGCCTTCTCAGCACCCTTGTGATGTAGACTTGAGGGCCCAATGGCTTTTCCAAGGTCAAGCCTAAGTGGAAGGCTGGGTGGAACGGACCCCTGTGTGGCAGGCCTGTGTGTTGGCACCTGCTGCCACCCACCCCCATAAGTCCCTGCAGATTCCCAGGCCGGATCAATACGCTGGGCACCTCTGCTGGGCTCGGGAAACGCACACTGCACTCCTTTTTCAGCCTGGGTAATTGGGCAGGAGAAGTACAAATACTTGGTTCAAACAAACGCTGGGAAGTGGAAAATTTTCTAATCTGTCAGGCAAAGTCTCCCTTTCTCCTTTTACAATTTTTTCCCCCAACAGGAAAAGACTTTTCATTTGGACTCCTTCCGATGCAGATGTGTGAAGGCTCTGATAGCGACATCTCGGGGACTGAGCATCTTCTATTGATTGGGAAACACACACACACACACGGCTCCAAGCGGCAGGAAGCCAGCTGTGGGACCTCAGCGCCCCCTGGGAGCCAGAGACAGTACTGCGCCGGCGGGGACGGGGAGGCCCGCAGGAGGAGGAGGAGCTGAGGTGACACGTAGGGGCGCCCAGCCCTCCCCGCACCAGCCCCGGAGGCAAATCACTTCACCTCTCTGGTCTCTGGCTTCCCCACCTGTAAAATTGGGGTTCAGCCAGGGTGCACCCCAAGGCGCTTTCAAATTACCTGTTTGACCTTCAGGAAGCCGTCTCTGTGCGTCCTCGGTGGGTAGAGAGACTCACAGTCGCTTGGAGGAAGCAACCAGATCATGACTGCCTTGTACAGTCCTTCCTCGTGTTTGATGATGGACACAGCCAGCCTTGGGGCCCTCGGGTTTGACGAGCTGGCAGAAGACGCAAGAACAAGGACCAGGGGCGTGGTTTAGAGCCTGGGCGTCCGGCAAGGCACTGGCACGAGGGCAGTCCTGGCAGGAGAAGGCCCTGCCCACTGCCTCGGGGCATCCGGCCTGAGCCGCAGGAGCCCTGGTCTTAGGTGTGAGTCCCTGACCTTCCCCTGGACAAGCCTCAGTGCACAGATACCTTGCTCACTGCCCACCACAAAGCCCTCCTCCCCACTGCGAGCCCACCTCTGGGTTGGGTGGAGGGGTCCTCAGGGCTGGGAGAGGAAGGGCTGGAACACAGGAGCTCAGCCCAAGACCCAGCTCTTCCCCCACTGCCACGGCATCACGAGCACAGGGGTCCCCAAATGGGCCCGGCCTGGGATACAGAAGGGTCAGAAAATATGGTGGAGCGTGTAGGGTCGTTCCAAGCTGGTGGCTAACAGAGGGGTGTGCAGGGGAGGGAGTGGGCAGGGGAGCATGATCCTCCCTTAGGGGACCACCTTGGGGCCACCCTCCCATCTCTGATGTTCCATGCCACCTCCTCCCCACCAGCTTCCTAGTCCTTCCGCCGGTCCCACCCGCGTGGCCCCGTCAGTAACCAGAAGGCAGCAGTGGGTGCCACAGAAAGAGCACCCCTGGCTGCCCGGGCCCCAAATCTCCTGGTGGGCTTGGGCAAGCTACCTGCTCCCTTTGAGGTCTCAGCCTTGAAAACTCGAAAATGGGGCCAGGGACGTGCTTGCTCTGATAACAGTGGTGGTAGCCAGCGTCTACCAGGGTCTGCCAAGTGCCAGGCATGGCCCTGCCTCACTCCGTCCTCCCCACGGTGTCCACGAGCTTGCTTCCCGCACCCTCCCCACTGTTCCCATGAGGAACGAGACACAGGGCAGTCCAGCCACAGGGTGATGGACACAGGTGGACCAAGGCCCTACACGTCCACGTCCCCAGCTCAGCAAGAGCTCAGGAAACGCTGGCTGTTACCACGGCTGGTGCTGTTATCTTCCTACTTGTCTTGTGAGGAACTTGAGAGGTTCAAACAGCATGAGTTCTTTCTGTCCCCCTAAAATGGCCTCTCCGTAGAAGAAACAGCCAACGGGCAACGATGTTTGCACACCAGGTGAGCAGAGCAGGGACACAGTGGCCAAGCTTGGCAGGGTGGAGAGGGTGAGGGGCGCAGGGCTGGGACAGACGGTGGAATCGGGAGTCAGCAGAGGTGAGGGTCCCGGCAAGTGGGCCCCGGGGGAGGAGCTGGGCCGGGCTGCTTCTGAGGAGCTGACCCTACCTCTCCTCTCCAGGCCTGGGCCCCAGAAGTGGAGCAGATGGACAGACTGCTGGCCCTGGCATGTCTGGAAGGACAGCTGTGTCCTGAGGGCCTCAGAGGCAGCGCCCTGATTGGTGAGGGCCGTGGGGGAGGCCGAGGGGTTCAGCTTTACACTTGATCTGGGGAGGAAGATGTTCACGTCAGGATTCCCCGGGGCGCCTCTGGGAGGTGGGGAGCTCCTAGCACCCCAGGCGCCCTGAGATCCCAGTGGTACCACTGATGACTAGTAGATCCACAAAACAGGGGTGTGGTGAAGGGTTCCACACCTGGGTTCCAGTCCACCTCTGCGGTCAGTGCACATGTCATCCTGGGCCTTGGTCTCCTCACCTGTGAATTGGAAACACGGAACATGATCCCCTTGGGTCCCCATGTCATTCTAGCAGTTTGGGCTGGGAAAACAAAGATGGACCCACTTTACAGATCAGGAAACTGAGGCCCAGATACAAGAGGTGACTTGGCCAAGGCCCTAACATGTCTGTGGATTCACAGACAAAAGGCTTCAACCAGAGGGAGAGTTGAAGGACCAGCTGGGAAGCTGAAGCCAAGGCCCGGTCACCTCAGAAGCTCTGGTGGGCATGTGACACCCAGGCCTCGACTGTGTGTGCTCAGAACCCGAGCCGGTTCTGCCCCGGGAACAGAGACCCCTGTGATCTGAGCACAGAGTGGGCGAGTGTGGCCAGCATGGGTCAGTGACTGGCCAGCAGCCCACAGGTGCAGCCCTCTGTGTGGCCAGCAGGGGACAGGGGCAGAGCCGGGACCCTGCCGCCCGGTCAGGGGCCCTTCCCTCCTGCCACAAGACAAGGGCATGGGGCCACCAGCTCCCCACCCCCTGCCCCTGCTCCCCTGGGCGGACGGAAACCCAAGCTCAGATACTTCTTTAAAAAAAAAAACCCAAACAACCCAAAGCAACAAACTGTCCTCTAAACAAGAAGGCTGCTGGCGGGGAGGGCAGCGAGGACTGCCCTCACATCTGCAGTTACAGTGACTAGAAAGACTGCTTTATTAGAAATCACCCGTCTGCATCCCAGGATGAGTTAGGGAGCGACGGTCGGAGAACAGATGGGCTTTTACAAGTTAATGTGTAAAACTTACACATTACACATTACAGCCGCAGCGGGCGGAAGACGGGCTTCTCCATCAGCAGAGGACACGGTCAGGCCCCAGGCCCAGGCGGGTACATGAGGCAAGAGCCTTCACAACCTCCTAGTGGAGCTAAGACGGTGAGGGTCGCTGAGGCCAAGGACTCTCACTGACAGCTCTGCAAGCAGCGCAGAGAGGGGTTCTGGGTTGCAGGAGAGCAATCAGGTCAGAGCCAGCCCCCAGTCCCTGGGGTATCAGGGCTCAAGGCCCAGGGATCCACCCGCCCCTAGTACCCCCCCATTCTGACACCCACACCCAGGGGCCCCCAATGACCGTGGAATTAGATTGTAACTTGTGTGACGTTCGTAGTTCGACATCTATTCCTCCCAGACCTGGGCTCTGCTGCACGCAGCCCCGTCTGCCTGCTCTCCGGTGGAGCCCCCGTGCCCAGCACACACCTGGCCTCCACGAATATCCAAGACACTGAAGGCCCTCACCCTGCCCCCTCCTCCACCTGTGTGTTCACCAGCCCTTAAAGACCACGAGACATGGCCCCCGCCTGGCAAACCTCACCAAAGAGCAGCGTTTCCAAGCAACGGGGTCATAGTTGCACTCCCAAAACGCGTGCAGACACACGCGCGCGCACACACACACACACCTGCCCGCTCACTTGTGGTGTCGTGAAGTAATGCCGAGGACCCTGGACCGGCCTCCTGGTTGTGACGAGATGTCAAAGGATCTACAGGAGGCATGCTCAGAGCCCTGGGTCCGTACCCCAGCCAGCCTTGCGCAGAAGGGTGCTGTTTCAGCAGTGAAGACCTGCCCACATGCACCGTCGCCCCCAGGCTTCAGGCCAGGCTGGCTTTCCTGTCTTTCTTGTCTGTGGCTCTGGGAACCCTGTCAGCTGCTCCCAACCTCCCAGGCGCCTGCAAGCTTCCAGACCCCCTTGTGAAGAGGCGTGAGCCCGAGGGAGCCTCAGAGAGACGCAGCTCCCCAGGGTCCCTGGCCCTGTCCCGCTGGGGACAAGGCTGTGGGGAATCTTCCAAGTTTACCTGGAGTCATTTGGTGGGTTGAGGTCCCCAAAGGGTGAGGAACATCCTCTCACTGACAACAGAGACCCTCACGCCACCTGGAGAGCTCATTCAGGGGGACCCTGTTCCCTGGAGGCTGGGAGAAAGGGCAGCGAGGGAGAAGTCACCATGGCAACGCCTTGGAGAATGAGGATTGCTTCTTTTCCATTCTAGCCAATTAAAGGGCAATTTACAGGGTCCCTAGAGGCGCTAAGAGTGCTTAGGGCAGGGCTGGGGTTGGGGAGATGGGAAACAATCTGTCCTCCACCCTGAAAGGCTCTCAGTCTGCAAAGCATCACACGGCCTCACGCACAGCAGGCTTGGCTACAGAGCCCTGCCCACAGTAGGCGCTCAGTGGTTGCTTGCTGAATTGAAGTAAAGGGCACGTGAGCATATTAATGCCCATCCACAGAGGACCTCTCACCCCTAAGTTCCCCCATGGCAAGGGTCAGACCTGATGATAACACCTGGCCCAGGGGAATACACCTGTGAGGCGCTGAAAAGGCTCCTTTTTAGAATAGGGATGTGTCAGCCCTGGAGAGGAGCTCCCAGAGGTAGTAGCCAGACTCTCGCTGTACAGGAGGCAGACCAAGCCCAGAGGTGGAGGGAGAAGTGGGTAGGGCCAGCGTCTGAAACACCATGGGGACTCAGAGCCTGGCTGTGGGCGCTGGCACGGGCTTCACCTGTTCTCTGACTCGTCCAGGCTGTGCAGCCTCAGGCCGGCCCCTCACCCTCTCTGAGGCTCCAGTGCCCTGTCAGGCCTGCATCACATACTCCGTAAACGCTGGGCTCTGTCCTAGCGGGGGTCCAGCTTCCCTTTACTACTCGCAGTCACCTCGAGAGCTGACCTGAGGCTCCCCGCTCCTTCCTCCATTCCAGAGTCTCCAGAACTGGTGGCGCCTGACTCAGATCTCAGCCCCCCAGCAAGGCGAGGAGGCAAGAGCAGGCTCTACCTTCTGCCCCTCGTTCCAGCGTCCATGTACCCTCCGCAGGTATTTAGTGAGCACCTACTATGTGCCAGGCGTGGTGCCAAGGAAGTGAACGGCCAGAGCAGGTGAATGGGGTGCGGGGAGGGAAGCAGCACCGCGAAGACCCTAGGGCTCCAGACCGCTGCGTCTAGTTTTTACCCGCAGGGACACTGCAAACCACTGGAGGGTTTGGGGAACCAGCTGGACTGAACACCTGAGCGGCACTGTGCGGGGAAGGGGCTGCGAAGTGACCCAGGACAGAGGGGGGGACAGCCTGCCATGCTCAGAGGCCGGGAGGCGAGGGGCGGGGAGCGGGGCCCATGGGCTTTGCTGATGGCGTCTCTGGCCCGAGCACCTGGACAAAGGGGACACTTAAGGCCTGCTGAGTGTAGGGACACGGGGTGGGGGAAGACAGGTAAGGTCTCTGACCTCCCCATCTTCTGAGTCACATGTCGCCAGAGCCAAGGACCCTGGAACAAACGTGTGAGCAGGGTGGGGGCCGGCAGAAGTCCGGGGGCCGCTTCCAGACCCATTAAACGTGAACAGCATCCATTACGAGCGAGGCTCTTGAGCATCTGGGTCTGGCCTTCGGGGACCTTCAAAGTGGGGTCCCCCCAGCGTAGAGGCAGAGGGACTTCTAGGCGGGACAGGAATGCAGCTCCCCATGTGAGGCAATTCCCTCCTGGCACAAAAGTAAACTCTCTGTGTTTGTTCAGAGTATGCCCCTCCCCCAGCCACAACTTCCCTCTCAACAATCAACCCCAGCATTTAGCCGCCACCACTGCCTCTTCCATGCTGACTACACGTCTCCTGCCTGGTCTCCCCACATCCCCTCCTGTCTCCCCAACTCACTCTCCACACCTGACCTGCCCTTCGAGGTCAGCCTCAGCCCCTGTCCCACACACCCCTAACCATCTGAGTTCCAGCACACTTGCTTCTGTTAGTGCTTCCTACCTGCCACCCTCCCTGCCAACCCCAGGACCTTTGCACGGGCTCTCCCTCTGCCTGGAACACTTTGGGTTCTCTCCGCTCACCCTTCAGATCTCAACTCAGGCTGCATCCCTGAGCCTGTCAACCCCCTATCTGCGTTCTCCCAGTGCACATCCCTCCTTTGCCACACATGTCCCAGGGCAACTTCGCATGAGTCTGTGGGTTTTGATGCCTGTGTCTTTTCCCCAGAGCCCCGCAAAGGCTGGGGCTGTTTCCACTTTTACCCACCATGGCAAACCCCCCAGCAACAGCAGCTGGAGAAATTTGTTAACTGGTTAAAAGGATGAAAGGTGAAGCTTTGCTGTGTCTGGGGGTGGGGGGAGCACAGAGCAGGAGGCAGAACAAGAGTGATGGGTGGGCACTGGGACGGCAGGGGTAAGGGGTGAGTCTCTGCGAGGCCGGACACAGACAGGAGGATGGTGGGGAGCTCTGGAAAGGTAAGGCGGGGAGAAACTGCGACAGGTCCTGAACGCCAAGAATGGAAACCTGACGGCCAGTCATGTAGAAAATTCGGAGCCATGAAGAGGCTGTGGGGAGATCAAGACATTCATCCCGCTCACCCACCAACCCACCTGCTCCAGCGCAGAGCAGCTCTCAGGCCAACGGGGGCGGGGGCGGGGCTGCAGGTGAAAGGATGCATGCAGCACCGCGTGCAGGGCTGAGAGAGCTCGGAGGTGCCCAGATGGAAGTTCGAAGACAGAAAGGGGCCCGTTGCCACGGAGGGAGAGGAGGAAGGGCCTGGAGCGAGGCAGGGCAGTGTGAGGGTCCAGGATGGCCTGAGAGGAGAGCCTTGGTGCTTCTGACATGAACCGGGATGGGTGGCATGGGCCTGTCGGCCTGGAGCCAGTGGGTGCCCAGGAGGGTGGCAGCGGGGGCAGGACTTGGAAAGATCTGGTTTTGGACTTGATGGGACAGAGACGTGAGGGCAGGTGGGTGGAGGAATCCCCAGCCGCCCAAGCCTGGGGAACCCAGCAGGGATGCCAGACCCTGCTCGTGTCAACCAGTGGCCCTGACTCCAGGTTAGTCCTGGGCGGCTCTGGGATCCAGAGCAGGGCTGATATTTCTCCCTGAGCCCAGAGGAGAAACTTTGAGAGCTTGTCAACAGCCTAGGCTGGTTCTGGGCCAATTCCAGGGCATGGTCTGGGTGAGACCTTCACATTGTTGACAGTCAGCACTGCACAGGAACCAGCCAATCATAACAGTGCTGGCTCAGCTCAGGGAGGGGTGTGGGGAGATCCAGGCACCCTGGGGGAAGGTGACTGAGGGGAAAGAGGTCAGGGCAGTCGCCCAGCCCTCCAGGCAATAGGGGTAGAGTCCGGGGTCTGCAACAATTTGGCTTTAACAAAACACTAGCAATCATGGTTGACCTTCCACAAGAGCAAGGGGCTTGAGAGCATGAAACTACTTACGGGGAGGTGGCGAGGGGAAGGGGGGGCGGGGAGGGGGGCAGGGAGGGGGTGGGGGGGTGAGGATCCCATCATTCTAATTTCACAGAGGAAGTTAAGGAAACTCAGAGAGGCCATGTAACTTGCCCCGGATCACGCAGCTCAAAGTGACAGAGCCTGTTAGACCCAGTGTCTTCCTGAGGGCATGGTCACCTCCCCATAACCACGCTGCCCTCCCAGTGCGGCCCACGCCCTCCGTGTGAGCCAGAGGCTGTGTCCATTCCGGGTCAGCTCTGACCACTCAGTATCTGGGGAAGCCCGGTCCCGGGTCAGGTGGGGCCAGCAGCATGGACAGTGGTTTTGTGGTTCTGCTCCAACCAATAGACTGGTTTGAATCTGACCTGGAGGAGGGCCAGCGGGAGAGGAGGAAGCCAGGATTATGGGCAAAGCCCATCTCTCCATATCCTCACTTCTTCCAGGCTTCCCGAGGCCTGTTTCCATGGAGCATCAAGCTGAGGTCTCATTTCCAAGGAGCACGGGTGCCACTCCCCAGGGTTCCACAAAGACCCAGCAACATTTGGGGGAGGCAGCGGAATGGAGCCGTCCAGAGAGCCAGTCAGGGTCTCATTAACATTTTGATTGCAGTGGTGACTCCCCTGGCGCCTTGGCCTGGACACACGTACACACATTCAATCTGGAAACGAAGAATGAGCCCAGGAGAGGAGCGCAGAAAAAGAGCAAAACAGACTTATTTTAATAATGCTAAAAATAACCGTGTCAATATTCCCTTCTGTCTGGGGAGCCACAGATCTTTTTTTAATGCACCTTCTCAGCGCTCCTCTCTGTGGCTGGTGGTGAGAGCCTGGAGTACGTTCAGGCCTCCTGCCTTCCAGACCGAGCTCTCCCGGCTACTTGTGGATCTGGGGTCAAGGGTTTTGCCTGTCTGTACAGTGGAGACCACACCTCCTCCTCTGTCTATCCCCCAAAGAATCCAGACCCGGAGTAAAGCTCTCACTTAACAACTGGGCAAACTGGGACCTGGAGAGAATTGAGGACCACATGAGGAAACAGGTGTGTCTGCACCCCAAGAAATCGAGGCAGCCTCATCCCCTTCTAAAGGAAGGA